>JAHZMZ010000001.1:0-10358 GCA_027743805.1 Lepidocyrtoides sp. E14
CATTTATGCCAGGAAGCGAAGCAGGAAATCAAAGCAATTGGCAACTTGTTTTCCTTAAAGTTCGAAACATCTTGTTGTCCTGTAAAAGAGGTAGTAGATTTGGAGCCAGAAGAGTCCAGTGGAGCAGAAAAAGGTAGTTGACGTAATTTTGCTTTATGGTTTTGTATGTTGCATTTTGCATGTAATTTTTCTTGTGTCTTGTGCAATTGAGTTTACATCACACAGATAATTCATCGTGGAAGAAGGTGTGTTAACTGCCAACTGCATAATTTTTTACTGTTTTTAGGTTCACTAGGGTCCAACAGTGAAGCAAATGACAAAGTTTACTCGGTTTCTGAAAACAAGGTGATGGGTGAATTGAATGGTATGCTGCAAAAGTTATCTTTCAAGGAGCAGGTAGTAAAATGCAAGAAGACTTTATCTGACGAAATTGATGACTTGGGTGAGAAAAGATTTAACCGTAAAATGAAAAAATACGTATGAACCTTTCCAGTTATTATTGTGCCCAAGTTGGTTGATTCTACTATGAAATTTCTGTTTTCCTTTATGCAGCAAGTGATTTCAATGATGCCGATAAGTTGATGAAGAACTTGGATAGCAGTGTGTGGCAGTTGCAAAGCAAATATAATACGTTGCCACATTTACAACCACAAACTGTGAAACTGGTTGTAGGAACAGCGGATATTGATGCTACTGGTCGTGTTAAATCCGAAGAAGATGTGAATATAGCTGAGACTTTGAAAGTCTTTGGTTACAGGCGTGTGCCCAAAGCATTGGATGACTTTAGAAAAACCAGTAAGTTAAACCATATTATTTACTGTAGGGTAATTTATAATGCACGTTGATTTTAATGTGTAGATATGCTTCTGATTAATTATGTTAAGAATATGTATGTCTTAAGTATTAATTTAGTTTTTTTGCCTAAATCTCAACTTTACAGTTACTTCCGATTCAGATGAGAGTAATAAGAATGGGGCTAGGACGAATGTGAAATCGAAACCAACAAACCCTCACAAATTTAACGAGGTAAGTACATAATATTATCATTATAATTACCTATAGCATTTCAAGGTCGCCTTTAAGGCTAATTTTAGTAACTTATGTTTTCGTGTTATGAAGGCTAACCAAAATAGCGAAAACACTCCTCCTAGTGCACAGCTACCTCGACGGCTCTTCTTTAATCTTCCAAAGCCTAAGCAAATGGTATTTGTTATGTATGGCGATTTACTTCACTTTTGGGTGCCTGCAAAAGTTATTACGGTAATACCACGGAAGCCTAAAGATGTGAGTTTCTAAATTTGAATTTCATTCTGTTTGTGTATACAAACTATTTTTCAAAAAATAACTCAATGAGCTGCACAAGTTTTGACTGTTATTATTTGGTCCAGTCTGTAATTACAGTACAATTACAAAGTATTGAGTCTTATCGAAAATCTTTGGCTGGAAACAGTAACAACTTGTCATCGATTACAAGAACGGTGTTTGCAAAGCAAGTTGCTTTTTCGAAACCCTTTAATGCTTTACTTCCAGTGGGAACCAGAGTTATTGCTAAATTCAATGACTCACTGGGAAACAATGCAGAGATTAAAGGACATCGTTATTCGGGTATTATCGCAGAAAGCCCTCAGCCATTTAACGGACAAAGGTATTTAACATTGATTCTGACGTTGAAGTAATGATACATATGACACCTCCCCTCCCCGATTCTGACCAACCAAACGCTGCATTTATAAGTTTATAAGTAAAAAATGAAAATCTTTTTGTTTCATGTAGATACCTTATATTTTTTGACGACGGATATCCACAGTATACTACACCCGACGAAATTTTACCAATCGTGGAATCATCTTCATCAGTTTGGGAAGATGTTCATGTTGACGTGCAAAATTTCACTAAAAATTATTTGTCACAGTATCCGAACCAACGAAAGTTAGTGGCAAAAGTTGGTCATCGGTACAAAATTGAATATGATGGTATGCCAAAGTACACAATAAATCACACAAATGTTTAAAATCGCTTGGAAATTTTTTATCTGGTCTAGTCTACGTAGTTACGTTAGGTTTATTATAAAATCGTTGATTGGATTCAGCCTAATCACGATGTTTTAAAACTTTCCTTGTAGGGAAATGGCTGATTGTTCGAGTGTTGCAAATTGATGGCTCCTTAATGAAAATACAATATCCGGAAAACAGCGAAATGGGCATGGAATGGGTGTATATGGGCTCTCCGCGATTAAGGAGTCTGTATAACGCATCTAGTGTACCGACTCAGCCAAAAGGTAGAAATGTTGACGTTGCTGCTGAAAGTGCAGTACTAAAGGTAATAATAATTATATTACAAAATAGTCAATGAAGATGAAGTAAAGTCACTGTCAATAATATAAATGACTTTCGGTGGAAGACCGCTCTATGTTGTAAATTATGTTATAAGTATCGCATCACTTTCTCTGGTAGGAATCTCAAGCGAAGGGTGGCGAAGCAATTAATTCAGATAAACAATCAAGTAACTTGCCATTGTTCATCATATACATACCATTTAAATCTCAAACAATGTTTATATTGTTGTTAATTTGGATTTGTATTCTCTTCCAGATATTGTCCCTGTGGTTAGTGACAGCGCTCAGAAAGAAACGACTCCATTGTTTTCACATTTTGAATCGGCCGGATCTATGCATGTATATTTACTATAATTTTATTGCTACCTTTTACTCCAAAAGTTATCGATAGAGTAGTGTAGTTTCGACACGTATGATTTCCGTCGATCACGTCGCTTAAATTGTCAAATTAATTTGCAGAAAATTCAAATACCGAAGAGCTGTCCAGTTCCCAGGCAGTTTGTAAGTCATTTGTGCTCAAATTTATGCGCTTTGGCTTACAACGAAGTAGATCATCGGAAAACTAGCCCATTAGTTATTCCTTTTATTTTGGGTTGGGCTCGGTGAGGAATTATACTTTGCAAAAATGGGCATTAAAAAACTAACATGTCATTATTTATTTGTGTACCGCACTGTAATAATAATAATAATAAATGTCAATATTTTAAAGCGAGTTCCGAGGGGCGAAACTTAGAAATGTTTCATACATAACTCCGTGCGGTATCCGATTGAACAAATATGAGGAGATTCATGAGTACAACAGACGAACTCAAAACAACATTCCAATTGAGTATTTTTCGTTAGAAAGTCAAATTGATTGTTTGAATGATATTTGCACCTCTGCGTCAATTTATCAGTATAAAGGTAAGTGTAGACGGATTTTTTTAACCATACATTTATGCTTAGGTATATTCATTTTACCCCATTAAGTTTTTAATGATTTATTAAATTCCAGGATATTTCATACGGCAAAGAATGGACACCTGTTCAGTGTGTAAACTCTATTAATCATGATGTGCCTGCTGCAATAGATTATCTTAGTGAACGTATACCTGGAGTGGGTGTGGATCAAAGTTCTGATGATGGATTTATGGTTTGTTGTGATTGTACGGATGATTGCAAGGTATTATTGCAAATGTAATGGTAATGGTACTTAGTAGTATGCTTTTTATGTATTGCGATTGTCTCTTATGTGAGCCTCGTTCTGATTTTGAAGGATAAATCAAAGTGTGCATGTTGGCAGTTAACGCTGTCTGGAATATCTTTTGAAAAACAGCCGTCGCAAAAAAGGGGATACGAATTTCGGCGTTTAAAGGACTGTATCACGAGTGGCATATATGAATGCAATCATAAGTACGTTTCAAAGAATATTTGGCAATATATATATATATGAATATAATGTATGTATACTGCCCGGTATGTGTCACAGCTGTCACAGGGAAAAAATTAGTTACATATTATTGTGTTTTTTTCTGCAAACTTTCAGATGCAAATGCAGAGCAAACACCTGCCTTAATAGAGTTGTTCAAAGCAAGGTAAAATGGCCTGTTCAAGTCTACAAGACAATTGCTAAAGGTTGGGGAGTTCGAGCATTGTATGATATTCCTAAGGGGTCGTTTCTATGTCTTTACACTGGCACACTTTTAAATGATGCCGCGGCTACAAAGGTACAATTTTTAGATGGATTTTTCGAGGTAGATGTAGTTGTCAATCTGCATACTGTCAGACTAACTTTTTACAGGAAGGTTTGGCGAATGGTGATGAGTACTTGGCCGAGCTGGATTATGTGGAGGTAATGGAAACAGCCAAAGAAGGCTACGAGTCGGATTGTACTGATTTGAGTGACGATGATGAAGAAAATGGTTGTACCAAGACAAGCAATGTTCGGTCTAAAGGTGAATTTTCAATTTACACATATTGTGAACGGCACCGCATAGTTGCCCAATCTATCTTGTGTGAAAATTCCTTTCAGATTCAAAAAGGCTCCAAGTAGCTAGAAAGTCCACGGCGGGAAGAAAAACCACTGGTATAGATTACCTTATCAATTACTCATGAAACACCCCCCTCCTGGGGGATATCCTCTTAGAATTCTCATTCACGTTTTAAAATTTATTTTTTAGAGGTCATGGATGGTAACAGTGACGGATATAACACCCGATCAACCCATCGTACGTCCAGGAATACAAATGCAGCAGGTGTGTACGAAAGTGAACTTACCAGCAACTTTATACTATCTCAATATTTATTTTTTTTTAGATTAATTGATGAACCTTTATCTGTTTTAAATTTATGCAGCAGAATTAGGTAAACCAATTCCTTATCGAAAATATTTCGGAAAATCAGAAAGACCATACAGCGTTGACGGAAAGGGGGTGGGAAATTTCGGCAGATATTTTAATGTAGTTGAATCAAACATTTTATAAATTGTTCACATCTTTATTATGTATTAATTGGTCGCATATGTATTACATCTACGATTTTTTATTAACACATAATCACTTGTGTTTATTGGCAGCATTCTTGTGAGGTCTGTTCCCAATAAATATCTGGCCTGTTTCTGTCGCTCGAGCATTTGCCGTGGAAGGCTGTTGTGAATACCAAGGAAGTGAGTTGCGCAGTGTTGTATCAATTTTGAATTTGAAATTTATTGGCATTTGAATGAATGAATAGCCATGCGTGAAGTGTATCTTTACTAGCCATTAATGTGTTTGTATACGTATATGTATAATCTACTCGAGAAGTGTAATCCAATTATAATTTAGACATGCTCCTTATTCCTTATTATTCTCAATTTGAAGTTTGAAATGTTCTTTATTTGAACTTGTTATTATTACATTAAATACTGTAATAAATATTAAAATAATAAAATAATAATGAACGTGAATGACTGCCACTACGTCGTTTTATTTTGTGTACCTAATGTAGCTCACTCTTAGTAGATTATTTTCGTTTTCTAATGCATCATTCATTATAATAGGTAGGTATGTATTTATCTAATCACGCCTAATACTTGAAACTATTACTTATTAGGTAGAACTTACCTTTTCCATAAACAATCGCAGCAGTAAAGTAAGCACAATGACTAAAAGTATAGCAACTAGCAAGGTTAAAAACCATGAAAATAGCTTGTGCGGTGGTGGAAAAGTCATCATTTTTTTTACTAAATATTAAATTAGCTTTGGAAAATTAACTGTAGCTATTTTAAACGTCACACTTGTGCAGATTAGAGAGGTTCTCACATATTCGCCATCTTTGTTCTTCGTCTTTTACTTGACATGGCACAGCCCTTGGATAGTCTTCATTGTCGTGTCCTGACATGCTTAAACACAGTCCATCTTGCCCCACTCGTTTTATTTGATACACAGCTTCGCTGACCTTCTCAAAACTCCAGCTTTGAGTTCTAGATCGCGCGTCACAGCCTACAAGTTGAGGACGCTTGGAAAGAATATCCCCGTATTCAGATTCAACACGGTCAGCTAAACACCCTTGAATACCTTGAGGTTTAGGTCCGGAAGCCCAGCGCAAAAGATGACCCCCCGCGTTAGATTTTATGACAGAAAATACTGAAGCAACTTCATTTCGCCCTTTGTTCCTGATGTATAATAAGGAGATAATAATAATCAATAAAAATGTTTGGTATCAACTTCAAGCTTTTTGGAAACACTACTTTAAACGGTACAGAATATCTTACCAGGGACAATCATCCAAAAACAATACAAATTCCTCTGAAACAGTTAAACACTTTCCGGACGATAAATGTTCCAGTACACGAGTGTTTTTTGGTTCTAGATCCAATTTAGTGGGAACGTCATATAAAAATCCTAGACATGGACTGATTTGAAAAACAGTGTAAATAAAAGCTACTGTTGTAGCAGAAGTATGTATATTATAATGGAACATTTTTATTTGCAGCAAAGAAGTAAAAACTATTTTTACGGTCTTTTTTTGAGAACTGCAGTAACTTACTACACCTCGATTTACTTCAATAAAAATAGATAAATCTGGTCTCTAATCATTACCATTTTAGTCCTACAGATACAGGCAGTAGTAGCCTTTCAAGTTGATGCATATTTCAATTTATGAGTGGGTAAAATGAATCGATTATCATCACTTTATGAAATAATGAGAATAATGTACTACTGCTACTACTGACTGACTAACTATTGCTAATTGTCACCACTCCAGATTAAAACCTCATGTTTATGATAATGTGCTTTGTGCGTGCGCATCGGCACAATACAATAGTGTGATGATGATTATCGGACAATTACTCGGAGAATCAATAAAATATGCAGCATTGAAATAATTATTATTAATTAATGAACAGCATGTTCCTATTGTTGCCGAGCTGAACAATCAAATCAGAGAGTGGAACCTCCTTTTTTTGTCTCACTGCGCAGTGACTGCGCCGCAGCCTGCACTATTTCTTCTACTATGACCCACAAAAACCATCCGAGCATTTCTCATTGGAATAATATGTACATAGAGAGAACCAGACAAACAGACAACTAGATGCATTCAATTTTCGGGGTAAGACGAAATCATTAGAAAATACCTACCGGCTCGGGTACCTTTTTTTACCTTTTACAAGACCTTTTTATAAGTAATTTTGTACTTATTATTGTGTGCTAAATTATGAATAAGTGCTTATCACTTTATTCAAATACACACAACGCTGTAAAGAAAACTGCATAAGTAATTCTGTTCGCTTATTTTATGAAATCCGTGAAAAATATCAAGATTTTTCTGCTGTCCCAGAGATTTTTGTAGAGTATCTGATGAAGTTTGCATAGCTTTCCTCACCTCATTTAGTGAAATACTGATGGTGATACAAAATACTGAGACCACTTTTGCAGGGATACTGCAAGAACAACTAAGCTTATATTATGTTCCTGTGACTTTGCACATTTGTTGGCCATGCAATTATCTTTCTTTGGACTAACTTTCAGGTCGTGATGTAAAAAAATGACCCATGAATTGGCACTAGTAAAATCGCCCCCAAAACTCGTTTCCGAACATAGTTGCCCCGAAAAACCAATCGGTAAGCAGCTAAAACGTCTCAGTTTTGACCCATCAAAAAAACAAAAATGCATTTAAATGACATAATTTAAAGGTCAGTATAGTCCCAAATCGTTCGTAGACTGTCATCTTTAAAAATTAACTGCTCCGTAACAAAATGGCCCGTCGGGGCCGTTTTGAAGGAAAGGTTGCTGACCTCATAAATATCCCCCATGTCAATGAAAGATGACAGGGGTGAATGTCAACCGAGGTATTAGTGAAATTATGCCACACTTCTGGAAGTTTCTCCCCTCCTCAGGAATATCGAATATCCTTAGGAAAGCTATGATCATCCAGAAATACCCCAGACATAGGAATATCTTAATGAAACAATGAGGAAATGAAAGCACAACAAATACGTTAAAATATGTAGCTATTTATTATCAGACCAATTGCAACAATTAGCTTTCACTTCCAAGACAAATATAAAATGGTTTCCAAAATCCGAAATAAGAATCGGTCAAGAGAGAAAACAAGAATCTCAAAACAAGTATCAAAACAACAATCATGTCTAGTGGCTGACATTGCCACCATTCTATACTCTAGACTAACAAAGAAAAACTAAGGCTCGAGATGACCACGAGTTACAACAAAGAAAATCTCGAGAAAGTTAATTAGAAAGAGTAAACAATTCTTCATGAAATCACAACAAATAAAACAATAGTAATACTTGCTAAATCTATATTAATTAGCCACGGAAAATAATTATCTCATCTCATCTCAGTACCACTAACTGAAGCTATATTTATTGGCTGAATATGAGTTCATGTCTTAAACCGAAAGTCCGACACAAAACGACTATGTTATGGCCACCAAAGTCAGAAATATGTTCGGCCTGGAGAATTTTCTGCACCTTTTCTTCAATACGCTGTAGAAAAGACCCTGCATTCTAATTTGTAATTCTAGATACAATATAGGTAGTCCGGAATAAATTTTGTTGTGTTGTGTGAGAAAAGAGTGCCAGAAAGGTTGGCAAAACGCATTTCGTCTTCGTCAACAACGACATACGACATAAATGGCTACAATGCACATTGTGTCACTAAACTGTCGTCACAGATAGTCTTTTGAACAAACATAGTAGGTATGTTTAACTTTACATTATTAGATTGATACATACAAGGTAATTCGGAAACTTAGGCTATTTACATTTTTCACAAATCATAAATTATATGAGTAAATAAGTTTGAATTGCTACAATGAACACGATATAATGCATAATGGGTCGTTCTTTTAAAAAAGATTTTTAAGCATTATACTCGTTATCTTCTACATTACATGCTATAAAAAAATAATACAATGAAACTCATTGAACAAAAATTCAGTCTTCAAATTACCGTCCCGATTAATACATTATACACTATCAAAACTACCAATCGACTTCAGCGTTTCCTTTATCCCTTTGCACTCTTCCTCTAAATACTCAATTCTACCTTCCACAAAACTTACTTTCACTGAGCACTCTTTAGCACGATTTGTCTCCAAAATGGTCTGATTGTCGTCGATAAGTTTACGAAGCATCTTTTTTTCACTCTCTATTCTTTCAGAAATTTTTCCGAGTTGATTGAATTCATTGTTCCTGCGTCTTAAAAACTGAGCTTGTTTAGAATCCTGAGTGCACAAAATGGACGTTCTGGAAATAAATTTGTTGAGTGGATCATTGTAATTTAATTTAGTTAATTTCATTGGACTACCTCTGCTAAAAACACGGTTTTGTGACCTGGAATGACAAATACGTTCTTTCATAACATCCAAGCTGTTAACATTTCTTGCCAAGTTATTCAAATCAACTCGGATCGTCTTCACTCGTTTTTGAATTTGTAGGACATCTATTAGTAAACCATGAACTTTGGCTTCCGCTTTCAGCATAAATTTGCTCCGTCGCGGCTTTTTGCTCGTTGCATAGAACTTTTCCTGTTGCACGAGATTGGGTATATTTTCTTCGTACTGAATGCGAGAGCGTGAAAGCGTTTCTCTTGAGGGGCTGCAGAAACGATCCATTTTTGACATGCCGGTATGACTATGACAGAAAATAAAGAAAAATAATATGTAATTACAGCTTCAGAAAATGTCACCAAACTTATTTTGCAATGCGTGAAACTTAAATGGAGATTGTAAAACTTACCAAATCTTACAACATGTACTTGCATATAAAGTAGCAGTTAGAATTTTACCAGCGCTGTGGCAGGCACTCACAAACTCACACACCAAGCTTGAGACTATGAGTGAACTGATAGAAGTGAAGAGAGAGAACTGAACCTTTTATGGAGATGGAGAATCCCACACCCATAGACAGGGTCAACAAATAATATCTAGAGTGACCTGAAATAGCCTTGTCTACTCTTGAGTTAGTATTTAGTGAGTGAATAGTTGGTTCTTGCTTAAGCACTCCTTTATATATGATATTTGAAGAATGTAATACATTATTATTATGCATTATATGCACACACAGCAAGAAGGATGTTCTCTGGAAAAATACCCCATTAACTAAACACTGCTAGACGATTATGTGTTAAAGGATCATTTTCTGTCTATTTGTCCTGTCTGTAACCCTCGAAAGAAAAATTACACAAAAGGGACGTATGTCAAATAATTTAGTATAAGAAATACGATTAACATGATGCGTTTGAAAAAAACGATCATCCTCTTCTTTTTTCTCAGTTCAACAAATATAACTCACTTCATCAAGATAATGAACTGAGACTAAGAAAAGCAAAAAGTTGGTGATTTAATGTGAAAATGACGTATTTTACGCTTTTCATGCTTAAAATTGCATGTATCATTTAAATGTTGATTGTGTAACTGTTCTTAAAAATTTGATTTACGTTCTTTATTTGTAGCTTATCAATGTGGCACTTAGGTTGTAAGTTCTTAATAGTCGGTCCCAGGCATGAATGACTCGTACAGAATGATGCTTTTATTTATATCT
>JAHZMZ010000002.1:0-12659 GCA_027743805.1 Lepidocyrtoides sp. E14
AACTTGGATCCACCTCCATAAGCGCAATGTTAAAGTTCATATTCCACTCTTTCCTATGCTTTAGCATTGAATGAGTCCCTCTAGTTCTTATATCCTCTTTGTTTATACCTCGCTTATCATCACAGGTCCAACTAAATGCCAAAAAAACCAAGAGAAAGCAACAATTGTGGAGATTAAGTAAAAGTGAAAGAAATTCATAAAATGCGGAAGAGGACGGCAGCAGCAAAATGGCATGGCAGTATAGGAGGGTGAGGGACAGACAGATAACATGTAGCATGTATTTACGTTACGTATAGGCAGTTAAAAAAAATTTTTAGTAATAAAAAATGTGTAATTAAGTCAGATTTATAGAAGAAGCCCAGAATAGCAACAAAGAAAAGTTTTTCGCAGGTGAAATCAATCAATCAGCTGATATTGTCCACACGCACGCACGCAAACACTGCATTTTTCTTATTGAGGCTTTAACTATTATAGCTACATCTACATCCATATTTTATCGGGTGTCTTGAAGCAATTAAATTAAATTTATTGTTCAACGAATTAAGTGCAGTCGTAGTATATCTCAGCTCAATACTTTCTGTGGATAAAGGATATTACTTGTATAAAGTTTAATTGCGAATTTAAAAATTGTTCAGGAAGGGAAATCAATCTTGATGGAAGATTCAATTTTGAGCATGGATTCCCCATTTCATTTAGCTGACCAGGAATTACTCGAGTAAGAAATAAGCACAAATATGTTTAATTAAAGTTAAATTTTAATCATGCTAACCTTTTCCTTTTGTAAATGTGCGTGGTGAGAAGTAATAGGCAGTACAGTCAGGGTAGCAGTTTTTCAGTATCTGCAAATAAAACATGAATTTATTAAATGATTTAGGTATGGAATCCCAGAAGGAAGCCAGATCGTTATTGCAACATCCACGGAAGAGGCCCTGTCTGCTGCAGGATTGGGATGTGACTTTAGTGCCTTTACTGAGGGAGATCTGTTGGAAGTGTTGCAGGAACCTGGAATTGGAAATATTATTGTAACGGCAAATTTTACAACGACTGGAAACTCGCTTCACAATTCAATGGTTGAAGTGACTGAGCAACCAGCAGTAGTAATGGATGATGAAGTGGAATCAGAGTCTGAATCAAGTCCAAACAAATGTCGTTCCTGTGGCACATTCTTCAGGTCGAAGAAGGCATTAAAACTGCATTCTACCGTTCATGTGGATGAGGCGTTGTATGCTTGCGAATTTTGCTCAGAGTCAAAGATTCATTGGACAGAAATGTGGCTTCATCAATGTTCAAATACGGAAAGTGTTCCAATCGTTTGTCCTCAATGTCAAAAGACTGTCTCGACAAAAAAGCAACTGCAAGTGCACGAAGAGGTTCACGAGCTCCAAAGAAGATTTACTTCTAAGCGAATGAAGGGTTACTTTGAGAGGAAATTGCAAGACACTGAAGAGTCAAAGATTGATTGGGGTAGATTTTTTTTAGATTAACAATAATTTTTAACTTTAAAACGTTATTATTACAATATTTTAATTCGTGAATATTATTAGGTGCCAAACCATTCATCTGTGGAGTTTGTGGAAAACCATTTGCAAAACTGTACGAAGTAGAATACCACGAAAAGCTGCACACAGGGGAACGACCGTCACCTAATGTTTGTACTAAATGCGGAATTACTTATATTAACAGACATGATCTCAATAAGCACACAGCAATGGGATGTACTGGGGAAGTGTCAAGAAAAACTGAAGCTCCTTTTCGACGTAGGCAACAAAATATGACTACAGAGTCGTTTCTTACCACCGACGAGTTCGAGTTCCAACTGTTAGTTAGTTAGTTAGTCATTGAATAATTCGTGTGTATAAATACAACCGTAAAGACGGGATTTATACTCAAACGCTATTATTGTTTTATTAATTGTTGCGCAGATATAAAAAAAATTACGTATTTTCTATAAACCTTTTTTACTTGGTGTTAACAATTTAAGTAATCTTAATACTATGGCTATTTATGAGTAAAATAAATGTAATAATAATTTATTCAACCGGCTAATTATCAAATTATTGACGATTCGCAATTTTTCTAGAAGCTAGTAGTAGTATTGTATGTAACAGGGTGTTGTCATTTAGGTAATTGGTACTGACCAGCAGAATACACGAGCATATTTTGGCCAACTTTCTCATCCAAAAACTTCTGCAGTTCTTCCGAACTACATTCTACAGTAGCAAATAGTTTTAACATGGATTGCGAGATTTTAAATTGTAAAAAAATCAAAACTTTTGGTTTTCATTGAAAATAAAACATCTTCACGTTTAGTTACCTGCAATTCTGTTGCCCTTTGAGTAGACATGGAAGTCATAGGACTGTCATTTTCTACTTCTTCAGCAAATTTACTGGCCACTACTACAGCAGGTTTTGCGGCATCAATTACACTATCAACTAGGGCGTAGGTCCCGTCAGCCATTTGCATAATGACACCCTGTCAATAATAGTTTGTGGCAACACCACCACATAAAAATGAATCAATGATCCTATATTTGTAAGTCATTTTTGAACATGGCAAACCTGGGAAATTATTACCTTAGAAATCCAAAATGAAAGACGACTCTTTAGTGCTGAAATTGTGGTTCCAGTAATTTGAGAAAGATCATCTAGTTTCCATTGATCTAGTGACAACAATACAAGAATAAAAGCTTACTTATGGCAAAGGCAAAAAAACTTATAATTTCTCAATTATAGTGGGAAATATTCTTTCTGTTTACACCTTTATCTTGAAAATGCCATAAAACAGTTGCCTGAGCGGGACTGACTGTCAGCGTTAATGTGGTACCTGCAAATTTTACATTTTTTGTAGCCTATTTCCTTACTAAAACGAGAAATATAATGCGATCATTTTAATGAGTTTAGTTTGATTACCCCCATGTTCCACCTCCAGCTCAACAGTTCCAATTTGTTTCTGCCATTCCAAAGTACGATTTCCCTTTATCATTTCAAACGCTTTAGTGTATTTCTCCATTGCTTCTTCTACAGGTTTTGGTAATTCTAGCGTTTCCTGTCTGAATGTGGGCCAAAATTGAGCAGAGACAACAAGCCCAGTTAGCTTAACATCCTAAAAAATAATATCAATCGGAAACACAATTAATGTATTAGCCCTTGGTTCTATACACACGCCCATTAAAAATACATAAATCAAATCAAATCATGCGTACACAGTTGGCCAGTACTGCGCCTTCTTCTTCATAAAACCTAACGTTCAATCGTTGAGAATCCGAAACATCCTTCAACATCACCTCACATTTTTGCAGGTCAGACTCACCAAATCTACAGACACCATTGCAACCATTAAGTAGTTTATCAAAAATTTAATGAGAGGTATTTTTAGCATGTTTGGCAGCAATTAACGTGACAACGCAATTTGAAATATCTGTACCTTAACTTGAGCAGTTCCAAACACTTTATTTCTCGGGTAATAGAACCCGGTTTAGGTATCCTAAGCAATCTGTCAGCAAGAAGGGCTCTGTACTCATCAATAAATACAGTTTTTGATCCGTAAATGGACACTAAAGCTTGAATTAAGTCAGACTTTCTCAAATTGTACTTGTCCCTTGGCACATCAATTGGATCTTTAGCACAGAGGAAATAATAAAACTCATAAATTTTAAATTCTTCTCTGTGTCTGAAAATGAAAAGCATAATAATATTCCTAACCTGGTTGCCAAGCCCTCCAATTTGTCATAATGACGCTTTTCTTATCAATGTAGGTAGGATTTTTATTCAATTCTTCTGCCAACTCTCCAGATTCATCAGTGAGACTTACTAGTATTACTCTTACAGTTTCCTCTCTATGCTTCAGATAATCTCGTACAGGAGGTGTGACTAATTGAGCAAGTATTCCACTTGGATCTACAAATTTCAATGCCCTCACTGTTGCAACATATGCTTCAAGGACGTTATCAGTATTTACTCCAGCATTTAGTAATCTCCTTTCCAGAGCGGATTTTAACACGGAGACCAACTCATTTCTCAGATTTACTTGCTTCATACAAAATCTTAGGTCATCTAAAATTGGCTGAGATTCCGGAAACTCTAAGAGGACAAATGACGACAAAATAAAAATAATTTCTCATTACATTTCATTTAAAGAATAATTACTTATCTTACCTATAATAATGGAAAACATGTCGCTAATGATACATTTCCCATATATTTCTAGCAACATTGTGAGGAATTCTTCACTGGCTTTCTTAAGCTGCTTCTCGTCTGCATCTACCATCCATGGATATATCGTATCGACCCACATTTTGTGTCTCTTTTGAAACCACTAGAATAATTTTAAAGAATAAACGATCACTGTAAAAGTCGGAATAATTTCTCAAAAAAAAAACTCAACTCTGTTATGTTAGCTCACCGTCATTAGGGGCTCTAAATGTCCAATATCATATTTCTCCGACACGCACTGGTGGATATGCGCCTTAACTTCCTTTTGTATCACAGAGTAAAGACGAGGCCCCGCCAACTCTTCCATTAAACCTAGTCCATGAAGTGCCCTGTGTGTACGCAAAATTGCACAGATTACAATTTTCACTTGACCTTAATTAATAAGCATACTATAAAAAAATCTCCCAACAGATAACTCACAAATTTGCCTCTTTGAAAAATGCTGTAACTTTTCGACACACACATGGATTTTCCGAACATCCCTCACAGTTTTCACCAGAACTCAACGTTTCCAAGCAACTGCTATCGCCGACCATATCATTTAAATGAATCCATGCACGAAACCCACACTCGTAAAAGTTTTCAAAAATTTTCTCAACTGTGGAAAATTTCAAATTATTTTTGTACGAAGCAAGGATTAAACCAGCCAAATTTTTGCATAAAAATGGAAACGCTTCGAAGGTAAAATCGCCACACTTGACAACTGATGATACTTTCACTGATTTGTCTACCGATCCTAAAAACTTCATAGCTGTCGTGGTTGCTGCATGATGAACAGCTTCAAAACATTTTGATTCGTCGATATTATTGCTATCAATTCGATTTAGTGATGACCAAAACAATTCTATTGCTGTTGACCGGCACCACCGCAAATGCTTATCCAACTCGACAGGGGTAACAATTTTCTGTAAATATAAAAGAAACACCAACAAGCGTATTAAACTCAAAACTCGTGAACCACGGGCACTGTACGACTTACCTCGATCTGTCGCTCCTTTTCTACTGAATACTCTGGATAAATTTTCCTCGCCATTTCCCTTGGAATGTGACCTCCAAACGCAAGTAATCGAGCAATATTTTTCGCTGTAGCCTCTTTGTTTTCTACACTCCGCCGTTTGACAAACTGACTTACTCCCGTTTTCGTTGCCGATGGAGTTGAAACTCTATTCTCTTCATCAATACTGCTACTGCCACTACTGCTGCCGGCGCTTAATCCTCCACCTACGGAAGTTCCTGCAAGCACCTTATCTCTCTCCGCATTTAATTCTTCTTCAGTAGGTAACCTAAAAGGAAGGGGTGGAGGGCGACTTCGTTTTTTACTTGGAGACCCATTTGCTGTCACAGGAGTAGATGAGCGCTGCTGCAGGTTAGTAACTAACAACGACAATCGCTCTGTCTGTGATGACAATGGGGATGCTCCAGCGACTGAAAAGACAGTTCTTGAACACGGTGATACTGGCGTTAATCCAGGGAAGAACATTGTTGCTGGCAAACAATGCAACAGTCGAAAACGAGAAAGAAAGGATTTGCCTTCAAATAGTTTTTGAGTTATCGTGCGTACAAACAGACCGGATAGGATAATATTCGTATTAGCTGGTTAATAAACTCTTTAAACAATAATAATTAGTTAGTGGCAAACCGAAGCTATAGCCCTCCGTGGACTACTTAAGGTTTATGGAGGAATTTGCTCCGACTTTCACTAGTTTCACTTCATCTAGTTCTAGCTGATCATATTAATTTCGTTGACAGGCAAAACAAATTTTTTTAATGAACTCACTCACATGTGACTATAGCTTTACTGTATGCTGGACCGAAATGGACTGCAGCGACCGCCGTTTGCAGATCGTTGACAGGCAAAACAAATTTTTTTAATGAACTCACTCACATGTGACTATAGCTTTACTGTATGCTGGACCGAAATGGACTGCAGCGACCGCCGTTCACAGATAAAAAAATAAAAATATTCACTTCTCAGACTGCTCCTCTGGCTGGACTCATTAAAAGTCTTTGTTCCCACTTTTTATAGCGAAAGGAATGTGTATATGCAATTTTACCGAAAGAAGTCCCAGTAACCCCAAAAAAGATTTTGAGAATATACCTTCAGTTTTTATTGAATATTTTATCTTTTACCATCAATTGTATAATGTGTTCAAATTTGCTATTAATTTGCAATAATATCCTGTAAAATATACAATACAATTACATTTTCCTACCAAAATATTATGTTGGTTGTTTCTTTTTTTAAATATTACATATGAGATTAAACTAGGCAGGTGGGTTGTGTAGTGTGGAGGTACGTAGATCCATCCAACTTTGGTTACATGACTTTTTTTAACATACACAGCCATTTAGAAACTTTTAAAACTATACTTACTTTTAATTAGAGGTTATTCTAAAAATAAAGTTACATCAAAATAAGATTCTTTTCGTTTCGACTTATCTTATACCCAACTGTATCGCTAAAAGTCTGGACCCTGCTACTTACAATGTATTCTCTCACATTAACTTAAAAAAGTATATTTTGAAATTAGACTCGCCAACTAAATTGGTAAAAAAAATTTAAACCTAAGAAAGCTGCGTTGTATTGCATAGTGAATGAATGGCAATCACACGAGTTATGATTGATAGCTAGTTAAAAATAATATTAGAACAAACAGTTTGAGAAGTTAAAATTGAGCAAACAAAAACGACAAAAAGAATGGAATAACAAAAAAAAAAAAATTGAAACTTAACAAATTTGTACGACATGTACCAGCAAATGTGGAAAGACGCTTTTTAGCTTCCCACAGTCAACAGTTTAACAAAAAAATTGTCAATTAATAATTTAAAAAAAAAATTAATGAGTGCATTTTGTACTATAAATTTGTTTACATTTGTACATATTTAGGAGAGAGTGCGTTTTTACATATTACGTGCAGCTTCGGCACATTTTAGACAGGTCACCATTCTGAACTTGACTTCTTGCTTAACGTTACCACGAGTGACTTCTTGCTCACAGCCATGGTAATAAAATTCATTTAGTGATAGGAAACAGGAGGCTTTGTGCCTAGTCATTTCACTACTAGAGATCCTTTTGGTGCATGTCAAGCAAAGAAGGCATTTTGAGTCATTCTCATTCAAGTTTGGCAATTCTAAAAACGTCACAGCATCCTTCCTTGATTTGATTCCATTGCCACAAATATTGCAGATGTCTTTCAAGGAAAATATTTCCGAGTCTTGAGTTTCCGTTGCGATGACACCATTATCATTGTCTGTGACAACAGTGTCATTGACAACTGCTGTGTTATCTTCAACGCATGATTGCACAGGTATTGACACGTCATACGTTAAAGGGGCTTCTTGCTGCTGTAGTTTCGAAGTGGGAAAAGATGTCGGTAATGCCATGGTCATGGTGTCACAATCAACCTCAGATTTTTTATAGTCAGTCATACTTTGAGTTTCACATTTACCAAGCTCATTTTTGTTATTATCACTTGTCAGAAAAGGGTTATCTTTACTAGGAGTTATATTTAATATGACACTCTTTTCAGTACCGCTGTATTTCGTATCAGTCTTGGTGAAGTTTTCGTCACTTTTCTTATCATCATTTACTATCACGGATTCTTTATGCCTTTTTTCATTGAAGCAAAGTGCACCATCGTTCTCCAGACTTGTTACTGGGGACTTTTTCCTTTTCACTGATGCCTTCAGCTCCTCTTGTATCATTTCTGAGGCTTCCTTCGTTACAACGATAGACTCCTCTGATTTCCCGATTAAATCCTCAGTTGTAACCAGTGGCGATTTATTAATTGATTGTTCCTCGTCTGATACAATTTTCAGTCTTTTATTTTGAACTTTTTTGCCCCTCTGCATTTCTGCCATGTTGCGCAGGCTAATGAGAGACTGGTCCATTGGTAGCACAATTGGAGTAAGAGCATTATTTTCACTGATTCCATGTGGCCGTCCTTTCCCTTTCGCAGCTCTTTGTTTCGTTTTTGAAACCGTTTCTAACTTTTGTGGAGAAATTGACTCGTATCCAATAATCAGATCTCCCAAATAGATTGGTCGTCTATGCTCCTCTGTTTTCGAATTCCTCTCAGAAACGTCTTCACCACCTTTGCTTGTGGATGTGGAGACTTGCTGGATCGTTTTGAAACCTTTCATTATTTCAATATCCCTACTTTGTCCTTCAGTTAAAAGCTGAACGGTTGAGAAAATGGGACTAGAAAGCATTGGAAGCTCAACACTAAGTCTTCTTCTAGCTTCTGGTGTTCCTTCTCCGAAGTTTGACTTTGGAGAGTGGTCGCTTTGCGTTTCATTTGCTGACGTTTCGTCTGACGTCCTGTAAAACAAGAAGGGAAAAAATTTCTCAATGGGTAAAAATGTATCACTTGTCAAATTATTTTCAATTTGTGGTAGGATGTAAAAATCATTTTTAGGGGATGAGTGATGGATCAGTAAAAAAATTGGTATAAAATTTGCAACTAGGCGACGCAAAAAATTGCAGGAACATGATTTATGCTATGAGTACTATTGTAACGATCCACGGACTGCCATGTTTTTTGAGATATTAAATAGCTTATTTAAAGGTTGCCCAAATGCAATTTAATTATTTGTAAAAATTAAATAATTTAATTATCGATTAATAATGATTTTTTCATCCTACCGCTAATTGACAATAATTTATCTGACAAGTGATGCATTTTTACATCCTAAGAAAATGTATGCCAAACAATAATATGATTAGTTTTATAATCATCTTAATTTCTTAATTAATATGATTATAAAACTTAATGTGAAATGATGTTATTTATATATTTCACCCTTGAGTGGAATAAAACATTTTGCTGAACCACAGTTTTGCCCTATTATATAGCCACAGCCACATGCTAGGTCAAAATTTGCAAAAATAAACGATAAAAAAGTCAAACTGTGTTTGGGAGGGCAAATTACGTGAGTTCTGACTAGATTTACACGAAAAACATTTTTCCATTCATGTAAATGTAAACGAATTAACTTGTGCCAAAAAATATAATATAACTGTCAGCAGCAGACAAGCTCGCGAAAACAACTAATAAAGGAATAACGGATGCTGGGAGCTGAACCACTTTTCCTGCCTGTTTGTCTCACTACAAGTCTTTATAATTTTAATGGCAAATAAACTAAAAACACTTTAGCATGTAATGTATTCGCTAATGTAGTTTGTGAATGTGAATACTTCCATTTCCATACATAAGTAGTCTGCAGAGGCGCCGGTGCTGCTAGAACAATGAAATACGTATTCCCGCATCAGTCCATCAGTCAACAGTTTTTATCACAAAGACACGTTATCTCCCTTTTCCCACGTACGTAGTACGTATTGTGCACTCTATTCAAGTAGGTAGTTAGGTAATTAACCCATTTTTACTCAAATTCCCACATCCAATCAATGTTAATACTTATGTAGTGTTTAGTATTGATTAAATTATGACGTAAGTAATTTGTAAATTATAAGTTAGTGGATGAGGATGAATCCTGTGCAATGCGTTTGTAAAAATGGGTAACTTTTGCTTCAAAATTTTAATTAGGGGTTTTTAGGGAGCATTTTTACACTTACACAATGCTAGTTAATAATTTTAGTTACTTACAAACTTACAGGAAACAAATGCGGTGATCAATTACAGATTTAAATACAATGAATTAACTTAAAAATTTTAAGACTTTGACAACCATCATCTCTCACTACTAACTTTGCAGATTGCAGACCACAGACACACACGCAGACAGTTCAGCATTTATAAACTCTCTTACTCCATTAACCACAATAGCGGTGTTGCTATTTCTACATAAAAAATAAACCGTCTATGTTTACCATGACTTAAGATGATACTAATTTAATGATAACCAGTAACTAAGCTAAAAATGTAAAGTTTATATTTTTTATAATAATATATGCGCTTCCGTTTAAGACAAAATAGTAAAATTCATATGTAACTCACCCAACCGTGGCACCATAAATTTCCATCATTTTTAGCTATGATGTATTAGGTAGCGCTTTTACAGTTATTATGAATTAGACGACTTTCGTGACAGAAAAATAAATGTGTTTTTACATAAATTTTTATGTGCACACGTTCAGTGTTCAGTTTTTCAAATGTCAATTAAATTTTCTAACATAATTGATTCACAAAGATTTCTACTTAAAAATTGTAATGAAAATAATAATAAAACTTGTGTCAATTTAACAGTTTGTAATGATTCACTTTTAGTTTTGGACGTTTGCATTTTTCTAGGTAAAATATTCATAAAACGAATCGTTATTAACGATTATCTGTTTCCTCCACTTCATCCCATAAAAACAAAATATGGCAAAATTAGAATAAAAAAAATCTCAATTCTTATAACATCCATAGAAAAACCAAGGCACATTAAAAAAGGAAACAAAAATATTATGCGTTCAAATGAAGAACGTGAATTTTTTAGAGCAATAATATGCATAACGGTATTTTATGACTTTGTTTTTTTCAAGCTGTTTCAAGTACATAATATGTGCAAGGAATGAGTGTAGAACATTATGAAAAATTAAACTGGTGATTTTGACTTACCGTGTAAAATATGCAAACTATAAGTATGGTATGAAGTGTTAGTAAAATTTACATAGCTTGGGAAAGCACTTTTAAACCAAGCACTGCCATTGTCAATTCCCTTAAAGAGAATTATTTGACAATTTGACTTCTTGAAGATTAGTGACCTTTTTAGTAGCTTTGTGTAGTAGAAGAAATACGATACATATGTCTTTCTTTCGGTTTCTCCTGTTGACTTCTCTTACAGTTTGGTTTATAGCCCATAAAAATGTATAATTACTTATATGAAAATAGAGATGGTCTGGCTGATGACGAATCGTCAGTGTCAATGAAGTGGAAAACTGATTGAGCAAGTTACTGAAGTAGCACGCTTCTCCTTTTTATATCCCTGTCAAACTCAAACCGCAAGATGGTTAAATATTTCCAATGTCATGGATTGGTTTTCTGCCTTCTTGAATGCTTAATATTTATGAAGAAAATCATATGACACACTATCAAATTAAGGCTACAAATAGTTAGTGTTTCCTGTGTACAGATTAATCTGATCAAAGACAAATACCACTCAGGACACTGCACTGAGAATTAATTAAGCAAAAATGCTCTCTTCAAAAAGCTTAACTATTTTTTAATTATTCTGGTATGGTTTTTCTAAATGGAATGGTGGCCGAAGTAAATTCTGTTTTTATTTTATTTTCACTGTCTATATTAGCAAAAATTTGTGCAATTTAAACAGATAAAAAATGATATAAGAATTTTTTTTTGTGTCCGTCTATCATTTTTGCTTTAGCCACGTATATGTATGTCAAATAAACACTCGTGTGTTACCACATTAATCAATATTATCATCTATCATCAATGCCGCCGTTATTCCAGCATTTATTTAAACCGTTTTACACGTCGTAGTCATCCTATTTTATTTTTGTTTTCCTCTTGAGAAAAATATTATGCAAACGTGTATACTGCTTTCAGGTGTAATGGTGCTTCTGGCTAGGCATTTGTGTACATGGCTGTTCACTTTGGACAGAACTACCAATGTCTTGTCTGTAATGCCAATGTATTTATGTATCAAGAAAAAGACAGGTAAAAAGCTTACATGCATGTTACAATATTTGGAAACCTCTGGACTTGTTTGTGAATCCCTTGCATAGGTTTTACTTACAAATGGATTTTTATGCGTAACCATAAAATGCTAATAACTAAATAGCAGCACACCGTTAGTTTTATGGGTATGATGAGTATGGATGGATAAGGGTTCATCATGCAAGTATTACCAAGGCTTTATACTTCAACAGGTTCATTTCTCAGTTTTCTTACAACTTTGCTGAGTCAACTAATCCATTATTGCTGCCATTATTGCTTCAGACATAAAATTTGCAAAAAGACAAAATCACCGTTACTCCATTCATCCCACAGCACATAAAATCACCGTTATCAATACATTAGTCCAACGAGCTCTAAAAATATGCTCAGGTCCCAATTTAAAGAAGGATCTGAAGCATATCAAAGATGTTCTCACTATGAAAAATAACTATCCCAAAAAATGGCTAACATCTCAAATTAACCGCATCATCCGAAATTTCCATAATCCTGTACCAGCTATACCACATGAATTACCTAGAGTAATTTTACCGTACGTGAAAGGATTCACTGAAAAAGTAGCACGATTAATATCCAGGAAATTAGGAAATCCTATCGGTTACATTCCATTCACTAGGATGTCAGATATACTAACATCCCATAAGGACAAAAATCCTCCAGTAAATTGTGGAGTCTATACAATCAAATGTTCTTGCGCATTGCGGAGAGGTTTACATTGGTCAAACTGGAAGGGACTTAACAGAGCGTTTGAATGAGCACAAGCGCAACTGTAAAAACCTCGACACACAATCCGCAATTACTGAACAT
>JAHZMZ010000003.1:0-10549 GCA_027743805.1 Lepidocyrtoides sp. E14
CAACTCTACCCTCACTTGTCTCTGCTTCGAAATGAATTATGTGTTTTCCATCTGGTTTCTATTTTCAGTGACGAGTTTACACACGCTCATTTATGAAAATATAAATATGTTATAATGTCATCAGTAGTTACTAACTTTACAGGTCCATTTTAAAAAATAAACTGCAAAAAAAAATTGCGACCTAAATTTATCGAGTTACTGCACAATATCGACTGCAGTATAGTTTAAAATCAAATTCAATTAAAATTTTTTTTCTCAAGAAAAAAAAAAACATTTCTTTAAATCTGGTACGGGGCGGATATGCTTTCTTTTCTTTTGTATTGGTTGATGTACCACAAAATGCACCACCGGATGTTATTGTTCTCACTTCTCGCTCCGATCTCTTCTGATCTCATACTTTTACGCTTATGTAACTCAATTATTGTTACACAAGCATAAAAAATTACTTTATTTTTTTGGGGTGATGATGAACACACTAATCTAAAATGGATGTCTGCTACTGGTCATGGTTGACTACACTGCTATAATTATTATGATGACGCCGTCTGGCGTCTGCATGTACAAAGTCGCTGTGTAACCAGGCATGCATGCATCCAGATCCGGTCCACTTGTTTTTTTTTTACATACAGAGAGATGAGGAGATAACCGTCATATTATTATTATTTTTATGCACGTGTAGCGCTAACTGATATTAAAATTTTTTATTTCTGTGATCATAATTCAGACCAGCTGAAATGACCCGAGTTAAACTATTTTTATTAGAATATATTTTTTTATACATACCTGAACAACGCCTCGGTACTCCGGAGTAAATTTTTTCATAGTGTTTGGCAATGTCTCGTAAAACCGCAACTCCTGTTTTATCAGCGGCTTACACACCGTCCTCTACTTTACAAAAATAAATAAATAATCCCGAATAAAAACTTTTTGCTTAATGCTAAGCTAATATCAAAAATTATAAAAGAAGTATAACAAGCTGAAAAACTAAAATTAACAAAACGTGTACTAAAATCTCTTAGAACAAAAAAAAACAAAGTTTCTCTGATGTAAAAATAGGCATGTATTAATTACGTCTATTATTCATTCCTCTGCGCTGCTGCTGCGCTCCCAAACTCGTAGCAAGCTACTACCACTACAAAAACAACATCAAGGTGAAATGGATTCTTCGCCGGGTGTTTTTAATATTTAAAATTAGTATACATGCATATTATTATATCGCTTTATAATATACTGACCGTATGAATTTTCGTACTTGAAAAAAACAAAATCCTTGCAAGCTTTATATAAACTTGTTAGGCATGCATACATGCAGGGTAATGTATCCCTTTTTTTTCTTTTTCTGTCGTCCTCGTCTGATTAGTTTGTTTTTTTTTCATAATATGCTGCTTAATTCTAAACGTTTGTATTGTGAGTGTATTTACCTTACTTGCAAATTTAAAAAAATAGTGATACGTCTTTGCCAATTTGCATAAAGCCCTGCTATTTTCGTTAATATTTATTTTTCCCTTCTAATTTAAAATTTACGGTTTGCTATTTCCTCTCCATCCTAGAAGTTTAATGAGCTTGATATTATGATGATACGAGTGCCTCATTTTAAATCATTTTATGTCTCTGCTGCTGTTACTGAATTTAAAATTGACGGTTTGCTATTTCCTCTCCATCCTAGAAGTTTAATGAGCTTGATATTATGATGATACGAGTGCCTCATTTTAAATCATTTTATGTCTCTGCTGCTGTTACTGCCGCTGCTGCATAAAACAAATTTGAACTTCAAAGGGTCGTGTAGAAGAACAGTTTTCCTTTTTACTGATTACTTTTCCCTTTCCTTTTATTGCAAAATGGATGTAAAATGAAGATAAAACGATATTATGCCACCCTACTTGAAAAACCTTGAGAAGGAGTATTTCGTAGTAAAATTTGCAATTAAATTTTGTATGCGAACTGGAAATTGAATCCCATCTGTTTAAATTTTAAAAACAGAAATCGTCCCTTCTCTTTTTTTTCCATCTTTGAAGGTCATTAAAGGTCGTTGGAAGGACAAAGAAATTTTTGGTTTTGTATCACCTTGCCCCATAATAACTACCTCTTCTTCTGCTGCTACTGATAAGGGATAACATGCCATAAAAAATCATAATTTTATGTGCGAAACCTCTACCAAAAAAAGGGAAAGTTTATTTTTTTTTCATGGTCAGGAATGCAACAATGCTTTCTCTCTCATTCTCTTAGTCCTTTTTATCCATTCATTTTCTTTTCCCAGGAATCCCAAAAACCTCTCCTCACGTCATTATTATCATCATATGCAGTCCTTCTTCTGATCTTTATTTCTAGAGAATCACCAGCAGCCAGAAAAAAAAAATTTAGTAACGGGTATGTACGGTACAGTTATCCTAACGAAAAATGACACAGCTTTTTTTTTCTCCTGGGACATATTTTCTCTACTGGTCTAGTAGTACTATTTACGTAAGTAAGCAAACGTAGTAGAAAAAGGGGAAAGAATTTTCACAAAAAAAAAAAGTTTTGATGATGATGATGATGTAAAAGCTGTTGTGTTGTTGTTACTACTGCATGCAGCATAACGAAAATCGTTTCTTTTTTGCATTACAAAAGAATGCCGTTGTACTTCGTACTTCTTTTTTTTTCTTGTGAAAGTTGTTCAAGTTAGTAGTAATAATATTAGCATTAGTGGTTCAATCTAAACATAAAAATTGTACATGGAGAGATGCCTAACTTAATAATAAATATTGGAAGGACAAGATGGAATTTTTTTTCTGCAATTTTCAAACTTTTGGATAATATGATGGGATAAGAAGAAGGAGAAGAAAAAGGCGATAAAGATAACGATAATATGAAATCGTTTTAATTTTTTTTCTGTTGCCTGAAGATAGGGTGGTATAAGCATCTAAAAAAAATATTGAAATTGATTTTTTTTTCATGGTTCTTATGATCCCAAGAAAATTTTTCTGGTGCGGTCTATTGAGCTTGTGAGTGAGTGAAGCAAGCACTTCAAAACAAGGAAGTTACATGGTCTCTGTTTAAATGGCAGTGTGGTGGTGGTGGTGACACAAGCCAACCAAGCATATATAGACATTTACAAATTAATATGCATAAAATGAATACACTACTACTAGACTTGATATAAATTTATCCCTTGGGCATTGAAGAAACTTTCAGCCTTCTCGCTTCGGCTGGCTGGTTTAGTTTGAAGAACGGGTGTTGGAAAATGTGTTCTTGACAATGGCACTGGTAGCTTTTACGTGTATGTATATTTATTTGGAAATACAACTTTCTGTTCCCTCTATGCATACTTAAGCTCAGTCAGTCAGTCATTCGGTGAAAACAGTTTTCAAGATAAATTCCGTTACACACGGGTACCCTGTGTTTTTTTTGAGTGCCGTCTATATGGCGTATGGGTAAGTACAAACACAATGGACAATGGAGAATAGTGAAAGTCTGCCATTGCCGCTCTGTAGTAGGTTTCCTTCCATTATCATTATCAAAACTACTCTCCATTATTTTGTTTCTTGTACGACTACAAAAGGTAGTTTTTGTAGCTGAAATATGTACAGATAACAGGACAAAATAATAGCTCTCTTCTAGGTACATTTTCACTACAGCTTTGGAGAAAGATGGGAAGAAAAGCCGACTTTTACAAATGGCTAACTTCTGCTGCAATAGTATTTTGCCTGCATCTGCCAACAATTTTTAATATCTCTTTTATTTTAAATGTCTGTCATGTCAACACTTCCAGTCCAGCATAAAAAAAGCAGCTGGTGTTGCATATTATCCCTATCCCTATTAAAAGTAAAGAGAAGAGGATTTAACAGACTTTAAAATGTGGACAAACGACATCAAAAAAAAAATTGGTACAAAAGACTAATCCAAGTTTTGCGATGTGACGTTTGACAAAAAAAAAAGAGATTGAACAACTGCTACAAAAAATTAGGTATACATATTATCTACCTTTTTTTGTTGGATTATAGCACGTGGCCAAATTATAGACCTACTTACTTTTTTTCTCTCTCTATTTAATCAAGCCAGTCAATAAACTTGAGTGAACAAGCTGCTTCCCTTTTTCTACTTGAATATTTCGTTGACTGTGACAAATGAGATTATGACGACGACGACAACGACGAACGGACCATAATGTCCTTGGTATTAAGTAGCTATGCCCTAAGTATAAAAAAATGAGAAGAATGTTGTTGCTATTCAATTATTATTATCCAAGTAAACTTGGTTGGTTGGACACATGTATGCATGTGCGTGTTTTACAGGGAAAAAAGATAATATTCAAGTCCGACCCGACTAGCTAAAAGCACACTTGTCACTATTTATTATTCTTTAATTCGTCAAATTTCTCAAGAAAATGTATGATAATTCTTTTTTGTAGTTTTTTTNTTATCCCAGTAAACTTGGTTGGTTGGACACATGTCTGCATGTGCGTGTTTTACAGGGAAAAAAGATAATATTCAACTCCGACCCGACAAGCTAAGCACACTTGTCACTATTTATTATTCTTTAATTCGTCAAATTTCTCAAGAAAATGTATGATAATTCTTTTTTGTAGTTTTTTTTTGGGGGGCATGTACATACGTCTTCATAAAAAAAATGTTGAATGTGCCACCGCACCACCTTTGGCAAACAGCAAAAATGGTATGTTGGTTGTTGTGTGTCTGTCTAATAAATTGATATGCCTAATGCTTACATAGTGTGTAATTTATCAACACGTTTGTACATATATTCATTATATAAATGTTGTCTCCCATCTGTCCATTTCTACTTCTTTTTTTTTTCTAGTGTGCCACATGCCAAACTAGACAAGAGATTTCTCACGGGAAAAAAAGGTTCATTTGCAAAATAACTTTCTCCTGTTCATTTTAATATTTTATCAAGACCAGACAGACGTACACACTTTGGTGTCTTACAGAAAAATTAAAGACATGTCTTCAAAAGAAAAATATTTTTCTTTTTAAATATTTCAAAAGGTAAAACGTGAGTTTCAGGAAAATTGCTGGAATTTCTACGTTCTTTTTTTAAAAAATTCAAGGAAATCTACGTCAGTCAATGGAGTACTTCTACTTATTATGCTTGCCATTTAAAATCCGATAGAAACTGAATTATTCAAGATGCACATTTTTTTCTTTTCTAGTTATCTCGACTATTATTATATCCATTTATGTCCATTTTGGCGGAAAACGCTACTCCCACAAAGTGTGTGGTGTGGCGTCATAGACGAAATGAAAGATTGTTCAACAAAAAAAAAAAAAAAATAGGCAATGACAAATGGCAACCAATGGATCTTTTTCTTCGTGGTATATAAATAGCCCCGTGAGAGTTTCTTTACAATAATTTTATCTTTTCTTCCTTCAATGCACGCGCTTCCCAAATGTACCTACACCCTATTTTTTATGGACAGACTTTCCTCTCATGTTTGTCATTTCTCAAGGGACAGACAATAACTCAGCGATAATAATTTTACCCAGTTGTGTAACTCTCTTGTATCCTTTTTCCTCTTCTTGCATATTTTTTTGCCATCAGAAAAATACTAAAAATGTGTTCAATGTGCACACTTACTTTGCTCACTTCCATATTTTTCCCGGATTATCTCGGTTGATGATTTGAAGTATAATTTTGATATGTTTTATCAAGGCCTGTTTTTCCTCTTTATTTCCTTAAAAAAATTCTCTAGAGTGTCTGGCAAAGTAATTGCCAGTTACATTACGGATGATCGTGACTGTGGCGGTAATAAAACGATTTGGATTTACATCAGAAAATTAGTTTGATGATAAGCTTGAATAAGTTATCATTTTTAAAGACGTATAGTCATCATCAAATTTGAAGACAACGACATAAATGGAATCTGGTCTGGTGGTATGTATGGATTTTGGATTATCTTGGTACAAGCTAGCAACTAGCAAGCAAAAAATGGAATGGATTGTATCATCATCATCATCAAAGATAATTCCACCTGCCAACAAGATTTTTTTTTTCAGGAAGGGTTGAGCACGAGTGACTTTTCAATTTGCTAGAGATTACATTTTAATTTAATATGACGACAGAAGATAAGCATAATCTTTTTTTGGTGTTGCACTTTGCAACTGCAGTGTGCATGTTACATCATCCTTTTAAAGGATGATATAATAAACGCGTGTGTCAATTGGCGAATGAAGGAAAAAAAAATCATGATTTTTCCGTATGCTGGGTGATGATGATAAGTAGCAAAAACACAATTTTGTTTGATTAGGAATGACTCATGAAATTAATTAAAAGAGGGTTTTTTTTAAAATGTCACTACTTTGAGCTGTGCAGAATAAACTAAGTCATTATTTTTTTAGATTGAATAAGTCTTGAACATATTTATCAAGAAGTTGGCTATGATGAGGAGACAAGCAGTTGTGATAAAAATTGAGTAGAAAATTGAAAAAAAAAGTGGAGAAAAAAGGAGACTGGATTTCTTTCTTCTTCTTCTTCTTGTCTTTCTAAACTACCCTAAAAGCCAAGTACGGTCAGTTTTAGATAAAAAAAATGAATGACACATTATGATAAAGATGATCATGCGTGGACTGACATGATGAGAGATTTCTGCATTTGAATAAAGGTTTTTATTTTTTTCAAATGAAATATACCTAATCAATAATCGGTAGGTGTCAAGCAAGAGGGTGCGTCCACATTTTTGTCCACATTTCAGTGATGTGGACGAAGAAATTCGCACTTTTCAACTCAACACTCAACTCAAAACTCAACTCAAAACCTTACTCTACCCAATATACTTTTCGTCCACATAACAACTTTAAAAATGCGTGTACGTCCGCACTCATCATTTTCAGCCTATATATAGGAAAGCAGGTTGCTCAATGCAGCCATTAATCATAACGGCTGGACGACAAGATAGCAGAACTACAACAACTGATCCAGAGCAGCATGGACTTACGAGAAAATCTGCTGATATTGATTGATTTATACGCTTTCTAAGAACTACATTGTTTTCATTGTTTGGTGGACTAACTAAATTACAAACTGTAAGAGTTACCAATAAATTACGGTTAATTTTTATGAGTCCCTCGGTTTCTTTAAAGAGTTCTTTATTTTCCTTCGGAGTTAACCGCTTGGAAACCGGAATGCATATCCATCTGCTAAATTACATAATATACACTTGGCTGTTAAAAATGTCAACGGAGTTTACATTGACCACAAATATCCCATAGTATTTTAAATGTTTATAGTTCATTCGTAAATGAACTAAAGTACCATTATTTTCAAACGATAACTTCAATTAACCCCTAAAAACTAAATGCATAAATACACAGCTCAACCTTTTGATAAATTTTATAACCACACATGATGCACCTAGAAAACATAAAATATGCATGTGTATGTAATTACGTACACTAACTATTGCAGTAGTAGGTCCCTTTCGTAAAAGTCAAGATTAATTTCCTGTTCACAAGAAACTCTCCTTTGAATACCCCTTTTGTAAAACTTTTCATTCAACAGAGCTGTCGAAAGCAACTAACTACCAGACTAGAAATCCNAAACATAAAATATGCATGTGTATGTACGTACACTAACTATTGCAGTAGTAGGTCCCTTTCGTAAAAGTCAAGATTAATTTCCTGTTCACAAGAAACTCTCCTTTGAATACCCCTTTTGTAAAACTTTTCATTCAACAGAGCTGTCGAAAGCAACTAACTACCAGACTAGAAATCCTTTTTTTGTGCTCGTGGTATCACAAGTCCTGCGCGTGAAAATTACAAGTAAAAGCTTAGTATTTGCTTTCACTTTCTTCATTCATATAAAGTCACGGTCAAGGTTGACGTACACGGAAGAGGGTGACAAAAAAGGACAAAAAATAAAAAATGGAAGTTGGTGGTAAAGCAGAAAAAATAAAGGTTAAAGAGAAAGTAATTTACAGAATGGTACTTGGTGGTGGTGGCATCCACTCCAACTGACTTTTTATGCACATGTATTCAAATTTTTAGGAAAATGTTAAAAACATGCTTATGTCAATATGTCATGTCATGTCAATAATCCTTTACAAGCTCTACAAATAAATACTTCTATGCATTTTACCCATTCATGCACAAAATTACAAAACTTTACAAATCAAATTTTTTTTTTCCATTAATCTTCTCACCTGAACACGTTCGCATTCCTGCAGTTCTCCACGTACATCCTCCATTAGTATGTCATGTATCATGAAGTCAACCCACTTCCAGAACAAACTTTCCAAGTCCCTTTTGTCCTTCTAACCAGCTTATATAGAAAAACAGAAGCAGGAAGTAACCTCGACGCTTTTCACTTTTCAATATTTTTTTTTTCCTACAAGTCAACCCACTTCCAGAACAAACTTTCCAAGTCCCTTTTGTCCTTCTAACCAGCTTATATAGAAAAACAGAAGCAGGAAGTAACCTCGACGCTTTTCACTTTTCAATATTTTTTTTTCCTACCAAAAATTTTCCCTTTTGTTTTATAATCAAACTGTCAGCAGCAGATCAATTAATTTTTTTTTTCTCACAATTTTGTCTAATCTCTTAAAAGACACGACCAGATCAAAAAAAAATAAGAAAGCAGGAAATTACAAAAATTCTGAAATGTCTGCTAAATCGTTTTATTTCAATATCTGAAAACACTTGTACTACTCAAAATTTAATATATGTTTTAGGTACATAAAATTCTATTCTGTACCAGCAAAATGGAAGAAGATTTTTTCCTTTTTTTTGTAAGTGAATAAATGGATATGTAGAAAAGCTTCAAAGTTTTGTGTAGTAACGTGGAAGATTAAATGTTGTAAGTAGTTTAGTTGTTGTTGTTGTTGTACATGTTGGCTCATTTCTTCTCAGCTTAAAACAGTTGAGGAGTTCATGTTATAATACTCCATGTAAAATGAAGTGCTTTGTTTTTGCTCTTTTGCTTCTACTGCTTCTGCCGTGCATACAAGATTTTATTTTGATTCTCATCAGCCTCACACTACTATATAGTTTTCAACAAAGTGCAGGGAAAGTTTGTTAGAGCAAAATGAAAAAAAAAAGTTTTTTTTTCTTTCTTCTGCAAAACAAACGCAGGAGAGTAGCACTGATATAATATTAATGATGATAATAATATGTTTTGTAAATACACACAGTGAACACAACGCAATGACGTCTTCTTCAGTGACTCTGTGACTTACTTATTTTTTTTTTCTACTCACTCGAGACACACACTCACACGGAGACACACCACAACAACGGGAATAATATGGGAAGCTTGAATATAGTAAAAAAAAATAGGTTTGCCATGAAACGCTTCACTTCACTTTTGTAATAGTATTGCAAGTTGCAAAAATGTGAAAAGAAGCACAAGAGAAAAAAAAGAAGCGATATGAGATACTGTTTTTTTTTTTGCAGTACAGCTCACTCCGGCTATCTACGAGCGAATGACTTGAGAATCTGGCGAGCATCCTTCTTTTTTGCGTTTAGTTTATACTGCTGCTTGTTGGTGTGGCACCAGTGATGCCATTTACTCTATTGATATTGAAACAACGGCATTGCTGCTGCTACCACTACAAAGCGCCAGAGAGAAGAAGAGAGCCACACAATATCACAAAGTGTACATACTAGTACGGTATAGTATAATCGCATTATTTGTTCACTTTCAGATAAGCATATCTAGTATATTCTTTTTTTGCGTTTGAAAAACTGGGCAAAAAAAAGTATAACTGAGGAAGCCACATTTGCCATCATCATCATCACCATCGCCACGGCTGCTTTTGTGATTCTATGTAACATTTTTATTTTGTTCTTTTGTAAAATCTTCTAAAGCTTCTGTACACTTCTGGCATTTGCTAGCACGTTGGTTTGGTGATGGCGAAAAAAAAGGAGAGCAACGGTGGTGGTAGTTGTTGTAGTGGCAGTGGCCAATAATATTAAAGTTCGTAGCATACATTTTTTTTTGTTATGCCGATTCTTTTCATCTTGGTTAAATAAATTAGAAAAGATTGAGTGTGCCAAACAAACGAGAATAAATTATGGTTGTATTTATGCGAAAAATGAATATTATGATGTTTTGATTGTGTGAAAATGCTGTTCAATTAGAGATGTTTATTTAGTTTAGTTTACCTTTTGGAAAGGATAGTGTGAGACCGACAGACAGACAGAGAAAATGAATTTGTCTGCAGCAGTGGAATGGTCAAAGTCATTGGAACGAATTAGCAAAATAGCAAGTTTTATAGGAAAATTGTTCAAAAAATAAAAAATAATCTGAAAATATTATTTAAATTTGGAGAAGTCATCCACACATACTTACAAATAGTCGCACTGTTAAAAAACTTAAGTGGTCAAGAAGCCAAAGTGCTTTATGTACTAATTATTTTCAATTAAGATAACTATGCCCAATATCCAATTTATTTATCAAGATAACAGCGAACAAAGTAATGTCAAATATTTCACTCGTGTAAAATGATAATGTGAAAAATGTCCAGCCATGACTTTGAAACTGATAAAAAAAATCATGAAGATGATATGATGATGATGATGATGACCGTACTTTAGGTAAATGAATTGTGATGTCACCAAAT
>JAHZMZ010000004.1:0-10215 GCA_027743805.1 Lepidocyrtoides sp. E14
AAAAATGAAGGTTATGGGTTAACAGGATTTGAGGGAGTTTTTTTAGTAAGAAAATATGGGGAAAGTGGGTAGAAAATGTATATTTTGTAACTGTGAGATTAAAGCACGACATCTCTCCTCCATTCTCGGCAGTAGGTCTTGCCACTTTACAAGTACTCAGCAGGGGTCAAATTTTTCCCCATTTATTTCGGATCATGTTTATGTCATTTTCATTCTTCGAAAAATACTTCACTTGCCAGTTGATCATGTGGCTAAAGAGCTGGAGAGGAATTCAAACATTACGGAGTGGATAGTAGTTTGTAAAAAGTGTGATGAGCTGGTTGGGGAATGTAAAGAGGCTTTTGATCAGTTGCAAAAGATTTCAAGAAAATTTAATGCTAGAAAATTGGAATTAGTTAAGATCATCAAGGCAAGTTGTAGTAGGAATGGAAGTTCATGCAGCAGTGGTAGTTTGGGACATGGCGTTGAGCCAAATGATTTTGTGGAGGAAAGTAGACTATTTGTGAATAACCGTAAGGATCATTTAAGTTTTAGAAGTAAAGTTAACAATTTTTGCAAAATATATTTTGCCAATAATTGTTTACTTTCTTTTTGTTTTCAGATAATTACGAGGAAATTAATGATGCTCTAAAACAAGGAGTAGAAACACTCGAAGAGCCAAGACTACAGTTTCCACAATCAACATCTGATGTCGTTAGCCAAATAAAATCAGAGATTTCTGAGGAAAATCTGAGTGATGATGAAGAAGCAAAAGGTGTTGAGGAAATTGTGAAAACAGAGACTGAAGAAGAAATAGCTGCTAGTGGTGAGGATGATGCGTCGACCACGGAGGAGGGCATGGATTTAGAACCTATTTCAGGCAGTGGTGATGAAGTGGAGGATGACTGGGAACAAGATGTGAATAATGGTGATGATGATAGAAGTGAAGATGAGTGGAAACCCGATGACAGCGACCAAGGCAGCATTATTGACGAAGATGAAGAAGAAGATTCTCCAGTTGAAGAAACTCAAAATGTCAAGGATTCCTTCGTTAAACAGCAGCATAGCTATAGTTACCGTAAAACTTTCAAGTGCCCATTTTGTCAAAATTTTAGCCGGCCCATTATCACACAGTGCAGTCTTAAGATCTGCAATCACCTGAACACATGCAGCATAGCGAATTCAGGAAAGTGCTCTGACACTGGGGAAGCTATTGCGGAACTAAAGTGTCAAATATGCTTCAAGTACCAGTGTTCATTAAAGGACCTCAGCATATTTATCAATCACATGAATTTATGCTTTCAACGCGGCAACCCGATACAGTCAACTGAACAGTCAAAGTTCTTCACCTTGCCGATGAGGAACAGAATATTCCAGTGCAACATTTGTACAGTGACACCTTTCCCGAGCAAGAGAAAAGAAGATATATATTTCAGATTTGACGAATTTTTGGATCATTATCAGTTCCATAAACGTAAGTCTCTTTTTTAAATGGACAAGTTTTAAAATTTTGTCTCCCTATCCATTCGTGACAAAATCACAGTAGCGTCAGGTGGAACCTACAAGTGTTCCGAGTGTGGAGAAAGTCTTTCCAGCATGAACTACTTCCATGACCACTGGAAACAACGCCATAAATCATTTTTGGATTCCGCACGTAAACCTGAATTCTACGAGAGCAACCCAGATGTGCAAGTTCTTCCGCAAATCCCTTGGTGGTGTCCAAATTGTGAAGACGTGTTTGATGAAGAAACCAAGCGTGATGAGCACTTTCAAATTGAACACCCAACTGCGTCAATTCAACCGAAGAAAAACTGTCAATATTGCAGCAAGGAATACACATGTGCTGATGAGCTGAAGCTGCATGAGGCATGTACTCACACTCTCCAAACTTCAAAATTACCTCAATGCGACCAGTGTTTTGAATTATTCCAGAAGGAAAAAGATTTGTCCCTCCACCGTCGGCAAGTTCATAATATAGACATGTTGGAATGTTCAGTTTGCGGAAAAGGATTCACTAGTAAGGATTTGTTGTGGAAACACATGGCAATACACGAGAAAAAAGATGACAAGGATATTTCAACCCAAGAGTGTAGCTTGAAGTGTCCATATTGCGACAAAAAATTCTTCTATAAAGCTTTAATTCTCCAACATATTGCCGCTGTACATGAAAAACGCAATTCAGTCACTTGTCATGTATGCGGTAAAAGCTATTGCAATATAAGCCGATTGAACAGTCATCTCCTCAACATTCACGAAATGGGAAAAGGGAAGAAATTTAAATGTACCGTTGAGGGCTGTAAAAGAATTTTCACAAGTTTTTCATTCCTACGTGCGCATTCGAGAACACATCATAATGCCGTGCATCCTTGCAGTTTTTGTGGAAAAGGTTATGAAAACACAGCTTACTGATAATTCCTTCTGTTTATCAGATGGTAGCCAAATGTCAATTACTGAGTATGCATTTTTTTTGTTCTAGAGTTCGACACAATTATAAAATTGAAACGTCACGAGAAAGGAGTGCACCGGGACAGGGAGGATCCTTCCAAGCACTTGGAGTGTAGCCAGTGCCCATTCAAAACTCATTCTTCACATAATATGAAGATACATAGGCTTCACGTACATGCACCAGGAAAGAAATGCCGACAACGAAAAACTCATTCCTGTGAGTTTTGTCAAGAATCTGTAGGATCCTATGAAAAATTAGTGAAGCACACAAGGCACTGTCCCAAAGCTCCCCCCGCATTTAAATGTGGTGACTGTGATAAGGCATTTTCAACAATTCTTGGACTGAAGCAACACACCATCACTCACCGGAAAGATCTCGGCAAGAATTTTGTCTGCGAGATTTGTGGGGCGGCATTTGCAAATAAATACAGACTGGGGGATCACAAAAAGAAAACACTGCGGTGTAAAAAGCTGCATATGAGTGAAGCTGAGGCTACAGTTATTTGCAACTTGTGTGGGAAGGTCCTTGCCCATAAAATAAATTTGACTAAACACATCCGGGAAGTACATGAAGGCATTTTTAAGGAAACATGCGAGCATTGTGGAAAGAACTTTGATTCTACGGCAAGATTCAAACGACACTTAGCGAAAGTTCATCAGGTAGGAAACGTTGAAGCTGTGCTAAAGGAACTTACATGCCCAGAGGAAGGTTGTGGCGAAACATTTGTTGAAAAACATTTGCTGCGGGGTCATTTAGCTGAGCATAAGGGTGTACCGGAGCACACATGCGAGCAGTGCGGAAAAAGCTTTTTTCTCAGAGTGTATCTTGGCCATCATCAACGTGTTGTTCATAAAGGATGGAGACCTAAAAAGAAACCAAAGAAGGAGTAGTGTTAATTTAAGGGAAAAAATATCGTAGGTAGTGATGTAACTCATAACTTACTTGAGAATGCATTAAAGTAAAAAAATTCATTATCAAGCATTTTTCAATATTTTTAGCGCATTAGAACATTTCATTAATAGAGAAAGTATGTTACTCCTGACCTGACAGCCTGGTATTGAAGCATCTGTTACAGCTTCTATTTCCAGGTTAGCTAAGATATTACAACTGAGTAGTCATCAAACTCCTCCACAATTTCCAGTTGGCCAAGTAAATCTTTGAAAGTCTTCGTTTGGAGCATGGTGCTTTCGAAAAGGTTGCCGATTACATGAGAGAAGTCAGTGCAGTGTACGTCATTGGAGCACGCCTTGCCACTTTACTTACAAGGACTGTGCACTGCCAATTTACCTTCCATGAATAAATATTTTTAAATATGAATGCCACGATCATTTGTAAGTATTTGTAAGTCATAACATATATTTTATGGCATAAAAATTCATTTAAGTAAGGGGAATCATTATCAACCCAAATGACTAAGGCATGTGTGCGCGCCACTCTTCTCAGTGTAACGTTGAAAGGTGGTTGGTTTTACAGTTATGAAACGATTAAATCAGCTTTCAAATCAAGAAGTAAGACCAGCAAAAAATCCCATCTCAATTCTGAAGAAGAGCAGACATAACTTAACATTTTAACTAGTGCATTAAGCAGTAAAACAGGCACAGCCTACGTGCTATAACTTACATATTCACAGCTTTGATTTATGCTAATTTTGTGCTGTCATGTGATGAATTAAAAAGCTGTTATAACTGTCACGTGGTATTTCAAAGTTTGAAGACAGCATCATATTTGACTTGTACTCGAAGAGAAGATGTCAATAGATACCCCTTGTTGAAAAATTAATTAGAACCTGCCAGGTATTCCAGCTTTAAAATAAAGGTTCGCCGTAAAGAGTTCATGCGCAACAAAAAACACGTTAACTGCTCAAAAGACCTGATTCGTAAGCAGCAGCTAGTTTGTGACAGCATAATAATGTGTTTTGTATTAAAAGTCAATTTATTTAACAGGACAAAATATACATGAAATTGGCACTCTGGCCCAAAAAGACAGTAAAATTAGAGAGCTTTCTGACTAGGCTCATTATCTGGAGAGGAATGAAAGTTGGAAGAGAAGTGGTGGTGGTAATAGTAGCAGTCAAGGGAAAATCTCCACAAGCCAGGCAACTCACACGAGGATGCCACATGCACAGAAACTTCCAGAAAATACTAGAAACGTCCTACCCTCGTGCCCAGATCAATAAGTAAACACGTCTGCCTTTTGGAGCACGCTGACAACCACCATCACGTTTCCATTCGAAGGTTTCTGCCGTTTGTGGCAGATGTCACCAAAGGTGTCGAAACCAAAACTGGATCTCTGCGCAATTTTGAAACACCCCTCAAGCTACCTTTGACTTAAACTTTAGTGCTTAAACAATTCTACCGTTTTAACTGCCACGTAATGTTTCATAACCGAAAAACACCATAATGTTCGACTTGTACTCAAAGAGTAGACGTCAAAAGCCGACCCATATGCCATATCTGGCTTAAACTTAGCGTTTTTCCAGTTTATCCGTTATTACTATCACGTGGTATTTCAAAACTGAAAAACATTATAGTATTCGACTTATTATCAAAGAGTAGATGTCTATAGACACCCCACATGCCGTATCTGGCTTAAACTTAAGCGTTTTGACAGTTGAACCGTTATAACTGCCACATGGTATTTCAAAATTTCATATTGTTATATGAAACGTAAATAGCATTAATTAAACTACGCATCGAATGATATGCTACATGCTCTATAATGGTATGTAAGAACTTAGAAGCGGTAACAGTTTCTGACGATTGCCGTTGACCTATGACGCCATTAACGAGCTTGACCGAACCATTTTCACGGTAGAGCGTTTGGAAAAAACAGAATTGAAAAATTTTGTTTCGTTCGAAAGTTACAGCGCGAACGGATAGACAGACACATGGAGAAACGGACATGCAGGTGGCTTTCCTATAGGTACATCCAAGGCAGTACCTAACGAGAAGAGTGTAGAACTCAAAAAAGAAACTTTCGTGTGCAGAGAAAAGAAGTGGTGGAGGTAGTTTTGAAATTTCAGGAGGCATTAGATATGATTGAAATGATCTTAAAATATTAGAGATATTGTGACAATTTGAAAACATTAGAGGGTCTGGAGTGACAAAATAATTTTGAAATTATTTGAGACGTTGGAGGTCATAAGGGTGATTTTGAAATATTTTGAGATGATTACAGTGAGTTGGAACTATGTACGTGTATATACTTTTGAACCAAGTGTTGTGTAGATTGTAGATTCATTTCGTAGTTATGGAGCTATCGATTGCCTGACAGACACGCACACAGTGACGAAATCAGGAACCAACCCTGGACTGTATGTGCAATAGCAAACTCACAAAATTTTGAACTTTTTTGTTCATAGCATATTGTTTTATCCCGATTAAAATACAAATCATTGTTAAAACATGCAATGTAATCAGAGGTGCATGGAAGCTTGAACAGATACCCTCTTAACTATAGAACAATTTAACCCTGCTTCGTATCTCCAGATTTACGAAATTTCAGAAAAAAACCTTCAGCATAAAATGTAAGTTGTCACTCCAGGACGACATTTTTTAATTTAAAATGTTGCGTTAAGGCTCCATCCGCTTTCAAGTTGAATTTATGCATTGTTAAAAGCAAAGCATAACAGTTTTCACCCGACACACGCCAGTCCTGACCAACGTTATTGCTCCTACTACTACTTCATTACATGATTCATTTTTTTGTATTTTTTTACTTACACGGCATACTGTAATGCAACTAAATAGTTTTAAATGCACCATTGAAAAGGTCACACAATTTTATGCACATGAATTACTTAATGTGTTTCATTCATTAAGCATATCATCCATGGAAAGCACGAAGAGATGAAGCTCAATAAAAAATCTTTTTAAAAAATACCCTACATATACATACGACTTTCCAAACAATTACCATTAATCCATGCGTTTAGTATGACAACACTTATCACTACCACGCATGCAACATTATACTCCACCATGAATGGTGAATCACTGCCTTGCCAAGCTACACAGCTTCAAGACAATTGCGCGCTTTGTGTCGACAAAGGTAGTTACTTCTTAGAACCGCCGGTTGGGCCCCTATTTGTAACCACAGCGTGTGCAGCAAAGGAAGACGACTGGGAAGAAGGCGGGTGGCATAAGATAGTAGCGCCACATAATACCACACAGTGCAATAATTGAGAGCATATCATCCATGGAAAGCTCGAAGAGAAGAAGCTCGATAAAAAATCTTTTTAAAAAAGTACCCTACATATATATACGACTTTCCAAACAATTAACATTAATCCATACGTTTAGTATGACTACACTTATCACAACTACACATGCAACATTATACTCCACCATGAATGGTGAATCACTGCCTTGCCAAGCTACACAGCTTCAAGACAATTGCGCCCTTTGTGTCGAAAAAGGTTGTTACTTCTTAGAACCGCCGGTTGGGCCCCTATTTGGAACCACAGCGTGTGCAGCAAAGGAAGACGACTGGGAAGAAGGCGGGTGGCATAAGATAATAGCGCCACATAACACCACACAGTGCAATAATTGGGATCCCATAGAAGCAGTCTACGACTACATCGGGCTATATGGTGAGTGAAACCTTAATATAACAAACAAATAAAGTCTAATAAATTCTGTTTACAGTAATTCTAGGCATATTGGGAGTAATACTGGCATCAGCATTAATATACTGGGCATCAAAGAAAATCAGGAAACGAGGAAGATACGAAGTCGGTGGAAATCAGGAGGAGAGGATCCCTCTTAAGGAGTACACGCTTCATATAGATTAAGGTGGGTAAAATATAAATACAATAGGTTAAGGCGCCGCCGGTGGTTGGTGGCAAATTTTTTAGCATCTAGAATTGACTTAAAAGCTGTCTGCAAACAAGTAATCTTTCATTTTATTTCACTAATTTGACATTTGTATTTAAGCTAAGGTAAACATACCAAATACGTACCTCTTCTACGTAAAATCAAGAATGTGAGTACGTACTTTGTTCATTCACAAATAAATAGCATTAATACACTAAAATATAACATACCAACTTACAAACCATATATATCATGCCTATACGCGTGTGATAGAGAAAGCAGATCATAAACAACGAAACAATGCTTATACTATTTCTACTAAAGAATATGAATGCGTGCGTGCGGTAACTGGTAATCTGAGAAAGAGAATCTACACGTGAAAGCCGCAAGAAAAAGATTCGTCAGCCCTCGGAAGAGAACACATGGAAACGGAGGTATCGTCGGAAGCGAACGACAACTCCGTAAACCAAATATTACATTTTGTGTTAACGGCCAAAACAGCTATGCCTGTGGAAATATTCTCAGCAATTTTTGATTTGTTGTTTCAATTTTATTTTATTGCCCATCCTGTCATTCAGGCAATGTAATCAAATTGCCACTGAAAGAAATATTTTAGGCAGGTAGTAATTTTATGTTACATCCATTCTTTCGTGTACGGCCTAGTTAAACCACATGAACGATTTACCAAAGAGAAAGTACTGGAATGAAGTTGTGATAGCATTTAACGCAATTCCAACCCCACCCTACTGTACCTATTGGTCAAAGTTTGAGTATAAAACGCATAACGTGGCAGTATATTTTCATGTCGCTGATTTTTAAAACAAACAAAGTTGGACACAGAGTCTAAATATATAATCTAGCATTATGGAAGAATAATCATTATCATGTGAGATTCAATTGTATTTATTAGTTGAAAACTTTCTCGCAGTAGATAAAGATATATATATACATAAAAATTGTCAAATATCACTTAGCATTAATTACTTAATAATGTAATTTCTTTCAGGTGGTGGAAGAGAATTGTAACGTCAATCGTATTGGATTTAGTTTGCAGATATATCTGCCTGCAAGCCGCAGCGTACATCAATTCTGCAATCCCTTTTAACCTACCAAATGCTAAGTAAGTACACATTTAAAAAAACTATTTATCGTATAAATCAATATAATAAAATTAATTGTTTGTTATATAGATATTGCAAAACATGCATTCCAAGTTCTAACTTCATGCACATCGAAGCAACTGATTCCGAGGATGCCGTCTGTAAAACATATATCCGAGGTATACTTAATAATGAAGCACCTTCACGTCTCCTGGACAGTTTTAATATAAACATGGGTGCTGTGAACACTGAAAACAAGTGGACTTTCTATGCTGCACTTCGATCACGGATATACTATGAAAGCTTGTTCAGAAAACAATATTCCTTTCGCATACTGGTAGAACCTACTGCGGAAAGAAATAACAGTGAAAATAACTGTCTTCATGCGTACCTAGATGGAAGCGGCTTCATGCATGCGGAGGAGAAAGCTAACTTTACAAAAAAGGAGAAAGAAAAATTCCAGCTTGGTTTGATTTCAGAGCGATTATATGTGGAGTCAATAGTATACCAATGGGCAGTGCTGGTTTGCAACGAGTCTAAAAATGCACAGTTTGTAAGTTAATATTTTATTTTGTAACAAAAGCAATAAACTATTAAGGCGACGCTTATTACAATTACCACTAAAAATGTTATCTTCCATTTATTTCTTTTTAGGTGAGATCAGCACGTCAAAAACTGACAGACCTAAAAAATGTTGCAAAAGCTTGGAGGCATTCCCGTATTATAACTCCATATTATTACCCTATTTTAAACTACACAAAAATTGGCCTGCCATACTGCGGTGTTGACAAGTTATCTCCATTACCTCCTCCAAGTGTGGACCCTTCTATACAACCGTGTGATGAACTCTATTGTGACATTGCAACTAAGAAAGCGAAAGTAGATCCTAATCCTATCCAACCTAGTGTTGCCCCCGGAGGCAGCTGCGACGACACCTCAGCACAGCAAAGTGGCACGTCTTGCATCCCAGATGATGCAACGCCAAGGATATTTATTAACGAGTTTCTGCCATGCCGTAAAGATTTTTCTGCTGAGGAACGAGTAGAGTTTGTTGAGCTAAAAAGATTTCCACATGATGCTAAAGAGTCAGCATTTATCCACAGCCACAAAATTGTCGCGTTCACTGCTTTTTCTAAACGACTTTTGTTGGTAGCAAATATTGATAAGAAGCCACTCAATGAATTCGGTCTATTTGCAATACAGGACAGCTCATTGAACTACGTTCAGCTTCCCCGAAATCGTGACTTTAATTTGCTACCGTGCAGTGACAAGGAACCCGTGATCTTACTTCTTCTCCAATCCAAGCCCACTGTTGATAAAAACCACTTCAATCAAATAAAACTTGTTATAAAAAATTCGCCACAGCGTGGTTTCGCTGAACGAAATCTGGAAAAACTGGTTTCATCTGGTAAGCTAGATTTAATAAGCGTGTTTGAAGAAACGGTTATTGATGGCTACATCTACGGACCTACAATTAATAGTGCAGTCCCACAAAGGCTAAAAAACCTTATCGGAATACCGCGAAAAGACTGCAACTTCATTTTATCTGTGGGAAATCCTAAGATCACCAATGAAAATCTACATTCAATTAATGTGTCCTGAAGCAAACCCCAAACCATACGACAAGAGCCACGTTAAGCTTGGGACGCTAACCCCGTTACGGCCAAATAGGTGTGAAAGTCGGCATTTTCAAATCAGGTCATTGGAACAGCCACGAGATAATTTGAACAGAGTTGGTGTCACTGAAAACCCACAGGACGACCTTGAATGTGTAGCAGATACATCTGAGTCTTCGAAACCTTATGTTGACGAGCTGGATAAACTTATTCAGTACGAAATTGACTACATAAGAAAAAATTATGATGAAACATACTCA
>JAHZMZ010000005.1:0-14540 GCA_027743805.1 Lepidocyrtoides sp. E14
GAAGGTTAATAAACAGGCCAGAGAACTGAAAGGAATAAAGGAACTACCCAAGAGTTTCGTTCTCCTTCCTACATTCAGCTAAAACTGTTACTCGTCGTCGTTTTTAGCAAACAAACATCTGCTTCACTGGAGCATCAAAAATTCTCCTGTTTATAAAAAAAATGAATCAGCCATTTCAAGGCTTACTCAAATCTTCATCAAATTGGGGATAACCTCGAGGTAATGTGAAAAATCTGCAGTATCTACGTATGCAAATATAGATGTACATTTAACCAAAATCATGACAGGAATTTTAGAGGACAGCTCTAAAATCATTTTACAAGAGGTCTTTTCCTTTGTTTATAAATATTTTGTCGCGAGTCTCCAGTCTTTTTAGCTTTAGCATTTTCATAGTACGAAAATACAATTCAATGTAATATTATGTTGGGAATGTGGTATACTGTTGAGTGGAGCATGGAGGTAAACTTCTTTATGGTTTAGAAGTTAGTGAGTAGTCAAAGGACCAGGAAGGATGGTTCAGAGATAAGATCATTCTGTTATCTCCTTGCAGTGTGTCACTTTTCTGTAGGATCTAATCTATTAGAGTCTTTTTTATGGCAAGAGGGCTTTTAAAAAAGGAGAAAACAAATAGCTTGAATGGGAGTACCATCGTCGTAATTAGTAGTAAACTACATCGACAGAACTCTTTAAATGCTTTTTTGATCATTAAAATTCAATTTATTTGAGGATAATGTAGCAAGCGAGAAGATATTACAAGCACTAAAAAAGCATCCATGTACCACTTTCCTTCGATCAGTTTTTTCACTCCTCTTGAAAATTTCACTTTATTCATCATTATCAGTGTTTGCTGGTTTCGGTGCAATTTATGCGAGAAAACTTGGGTCGACATTTTTACTCTTTTTCTTTTACCACCGGCCCGTGTGTCGTGACTTGGATGATAAAAGTTTTTCGATTAGAGAGGAGAGAAAGTGTTTATGCTTCCTTTAGACATGATAACTCATGTAATGTACTGTGACTTGCGGTTTAAACTAAAGCAGCTAAACTGTGAATATTCACTTACATCTTAATCTTTCCTAGTGATGTGATATACTTAAAGAGGTAGCGGAAATAGCAGGTAGTTACAGCAGACGCAGAACAAAACTTTTTAAGAAGAAAGGAGAAAACTTTATTCTCAAGATGATCACTGACACTTTCACCATTTTGCTTACGGCAGCTTACAAAAAAGTACTTTTTTACACTCATCTAATCCAATAATTTTATTTTCAGCAGCGATGAAATGAAATGTTAAGAATTTGAGAATCTTATAACTCTCAATATTAAACAGAATGCGAGAACATTGTTGTCATTTTGCCACTGCATGATATATAAATTTTGAGTACATTTTTATGTGATTTTTTGTACCTACTTGGCATATTATTTGCATCGAAAAATACATTCAATTTATTTTCGAATATGTAAAGATATCAAATTACATGAATGCTGCTAGCAAAACTGCGCTGTGTCGAATTTCTCGGAATAACTTAATTTAAAAACTTTGTCATTTTTCACCGAATACATATGTCATCTCATGATTTTGAAAAATTCAATTTCTCTCAATGCTCAGCAGAATCAGGTCAGAGGTTTCTGGAGATAGGTAATCATTTAGAGAATTACAAAGAATCATGTAAACATGACAAGCTATTATAAAGGATCATGAAAAATGTCAGACAGGAGTGCTGGATGTGCTTTCAGATGTATATATTGCAGTTTTGCCTTGAAATATCATATGATGGTACCTCATGAAACATTATTAGATATTGAGAAATTTAAATCTTTGCAGTGTATCCATTCAAGTAACAAAAAGGCATGAATAATTTATTCTTCATTCGCCGTTATACAGCCCCTGCACACCTCTTCTTAATAATTCAAAGGAATGTATTGGACACGTGCGGTAAAAGGCTAAAATTACTTTCACTGGATAAATAAGTCGATAACAGCACATGGTATTTCATGAATACCACTATACTCATGATTGCAGTGACAAACTACGCCAAGAATGTCTATCAAATTTAGTTACGGATAAAGAAGAACGTCTGTGACGCAGTTGGTCGATTAAGGCCAATTTAAAACAAATACATACATACCAGTATGCCCTTCTGTGGCAGACAAGCTTATTGGACAATTTTAGTGTTATAGCATCACCTACCGCAGGATGACCGCGATGTTGATGCAGAAATCAATTTTAATTATCATTACTCCAAAGCACACTCAGGATGAATTAATGATCAAAGCAAATATGAAAGTTATAGATAGGTTCTTTCGAGAGCAATATCATACAAGGTCTTGTCATCCTTGCCTTTTGTCGTATGCCATGTCCACCAAAATAACACACTACTGGTACAGTAAGTAATATTAAATTAGTCATTTGACCTTCATATCAATTTTGACAGGATTTTACTGGTCGGATAGACACATTTTTAAGTAAAGAGGAGAGTGCGAGGCTCATCACAACTCAAACCATATTCGGTATTTTTCCTTAAAAATAGAGTAGAATAAAATCGAATGCATATATCGAACATGAAAAAGTCAGCGTATATTTTATAGAAACATTCATGCATGTAAGGATATCTCGTTTATGAAACTAATCATTCGGTAATCATCCATGGAGTTATCTGAAGCAAACTCTGAGTTGATTTGATTTGATTCATAGCTCGTGAATGGCGAAAAATAATCTAATGAAGTAAAAAAAATACGCATTCTAAATATTCTATCAACCGTATAACGATTAATTTTGAAAAGTGAAATGCTCTTTGGCACAGAAAATGTTTATTTCCTTTACTCCCAAAAAGGTGACACATGGGTGTACACAGTCACAGTTGAAAGTATAATTTATTTTGGATCATTTAGTTATGCATTGCATGACTGGTAAATGATATTCTTTTGTCCGTTTCCAATTACAATTTCTAAATTGCTTGGTAGTTGCCGAGTATTAAACTAAAAGTGTATCTCTTAAAATATATTTGTTGCCATTAATGTATAAGACTACATTCGCCATGTTTGTTGAATACGCTTGTAGAATCAACAGATCATTTATTTTGTCAACTTAAAGAAGAGGAGGTAGTAAAGGTGAGACAGGAAACTGGAGAATAAAAGACACTGTCTACAGACTAGAGAAACTTTATTATCAGAGAGGATGTATCCAATTGTACAATCAGTACATAAGAATCCACACAGAATTATTCAAAATTCATTTATGTATTTGACTTAGCTACAGGCATTGGTCCGTATGCCTATGCAGACATAAGGTACTAAGAAAGTCATGCAAGAAGCAGTGTACAGAGAAACATGTAGCACACTTAATGTATTCTGTTGCAAAGGAGTGAGTGAAGTGAGACGTATGTGTATTAAATTCTCAGCAAAAATCCATCTGGGATTTTTTTCACATGTCAGAGAAAAAGTGCACTCGTGTGACTATTATTATTTCTTTGCTTCATTTCCATTTTCATCCTGAATCCATACTCAGCTATATTCCCCTTACGTAATAGGCACGTTGAGTTCTCACATCACCAAAAATAACGCATGGATAGGTGATATAGATGTTGTAAAATGAATACCATTGTGGTCCTTCATGTCCTAAAAAACTGTTATTGTTGTTAGCTGCTTGCTGGATGATGCCTCTCTGACATTGTTGAAGTGTGAGTTCTCAGCTTGCTTGCTTGCAAATTCAACAGTGATTTGTAAGGGGAAGAGCGTTACGCATTCAAAGGGTTTTGTAAGCATACTCATCTTAATATCTTCATGTCTAGAACAGAGGATAAAAGAGCTTCCCAAAAAACATATGCCTACATACTTACATTACTGCAGAGTAGAGTACAATATTACTGGTATTTTTTGACATTCACCGTGTCATCAACAGACAAATTTTATTTACGTATATACATACCTACCTATTTACTGTTAGTGTATGGAGTATACGTAATGATAATATTATAATTAAATTTGTGCGCCATCGGCTAAAGGTTTCGAATGCTGCGCTTGGGAGCACTCTGTCTCTATTACATCTTAAGGGGATGATTTCCTTAAAATTTTATTATTAATAACAATCTATTTTTCGTAAAAGTATGGGAAAAGTTGAGCAGTACCTTTCCTAAATATATAGCTATTATTAAGTTCATTTTTATGTAGCTTACTCGTGCAACAACTTTTCCAATGACAATCTTATTTCTCCGCACTTTCTCCGTTTTTCTTTTGGAAAATCTGCTCATAAAAATTGAAGCTATAAAAAGCATACATAAGTGCATGTTTTTTCGAACGTTGAGGAAGGTATTATGAGTAAGTATGCAGACACCTACTAAGATGTGCTCCATTTGTGTCTCAAAATCTTCATCGTCGTAGCGAGAGTATTATTAGTTTTCACAACAAAAAACATAAAATTCATGCATATAAATTCACTTGTTCCTGTAGATTTCAATGTTCGTTCAGCTTACAAAAATTTAAAAACTGGCAGAAGTCTCGTAGGTGGTTTTTACAGCTTGTGCTTGATAAGAAAAAAGCCATGAGAAAAAGTCAGGTAAAAATGTATTTCCGCATATTAGGTATGTGTTTGCATAACAAGTTTGTGTGCCCACAAGCACAAAACTCCTATGCTACTGTGAGAAAATACTCCCATGCAAATAGAATATTTATTCATTTTTAATTTTACAAATTGATCTTAAAAAACAATAATTTCCTGTTTTCATCATTACCGCTAAAATTTTTATATTACCGCATAGGTACGTAAGATCATTTTCTCTTGATACATATTCACAATGATCTTCTTTTCGCACATTTAGAACTGCTCCATGTTCGATTCTCTATACACTCAAGCACAATTTATAAACATCGAGTAAGCCGATTCTTTTCTTGTCAAATTCATAGAATCGACTTGTCCCATTTCCCTTTCTTGTCACGAACTCGATGGATGATATTGTTGTGCATTGTATTCCATTTGGAAGGGATCCAAAATGGATGAAGTTTTCTCTTTTATTCATCTGCTCAGTTGAGAATGAAACGCATCTTCTTTATCCACTGATTCCTCCTTGTCCATCTAGTTTAGTCTTTGGAAAGAAAACTTTCGTTCGTTTTCTGCAACCGTGTGTGCGCTAGTGAAAAGTACATACTCCTTATTGGGCATTCTTTTCTGTACCCACTACCTTAAATTAGCATTTTAATGTACTTACTCACACACAAATGTTTGTTTAATATCCGTACTAACGCTATGTATAATTGTATTACTTGCCGATTGTAGCTTACATAAAATAAATAGGAACCTTGGTACATACGTACATACCTAAATGTGCTTCTATCACTTACTACACTCATTGTACCTAAAAGTAAAATTTTTCTCTTTTCAAGCATCTCCAATTCATCTAGAGAGATGTCAATTTATGTATACGACACATTTGCACAAAACAAAAGAAAATGTAGTAGAAAAGCCAGTCCGGGAAGAGAAAGTTGAAGTTGAGTGCAGTAGTCAGTAGAAAAGCTTGCATGTACCGGGGAGACAGCAAGCCAGCACATTTAATCTTTTATGGATCCATATTGCTAAACAAAGCTTAAGGGGCCCACGATGAGAATGAGATAACCACGTAGTATAAGTGTAATCTAGTAGTAAAAAGGCACAAAAACAGCAAAGTACCTACTATTTCACTCATTGCAAAGAGTAATAAAAGAGCTGTGTGTGTATTGTATCTATTTAGTTCTCTACCCCAGTATTTTAAAGGCACCATCACTGTCTAACCAGATGCATGCACTTTCCCCACTTCTTCACCACAAAACAACCACCATTTATTACATTCAGCTCTTCTCTCCCTCTCTGCTTTTCTTTTCGTCCATATCGAAATTTCACTCATGAGCGCCCACTCAGTAGTCTTGCGTGTACGAGTATACATGAACTGGCTGAACCATATAAAATGAAGGTCTGAAAACTGAAAATACATAATATAATTATTATACTGTGTACTTATTCCGTATTGCTTTTGTGATATGGTCATGGACCTACATATGTACACAAATACCTACATAGCCATATGAAGAAAAAAACGGTTGTTGAACGCATACAATGCATTTATTTCATTGAGCTTTCTCTTTGCAGACTTTTATAACCCACTTGCATCGAAATTCGAAGCATATAAGTAGCAGCAGCTGGAAAAAGTTTCGTTCCCTTTCTGAGGTCTAGTTTTTTTCAGAAACTATGATTATTGTATGGACCATTTGTAGGGGAGCCAACTGTATAATTTCTTTTTAAATAGGAGAATGAGGCGCCCTTTTAAACCTATTAAAGCCACAACATTTTTCTTTTATGTTACCACTACAAAATAACGGTGGCAGCGCAATGCTTTTATTGAAGGAAAACTAAATTAGAGATGTTTTGTTCTCTTTTTCTTTACACAGTATTGGTGATATTTTTTGTTTTTTTCTCTCTCTGTGGTTTCTTCTATTTACAATAATGACGCAAACAATGTTTTGTCTTCCTTACAAAAACAATGTTGCACTTTCAATGCATACAATTTTTTATAACAAAAGATAGCAAAATCGGGAGAAGGTTGATGCTGTCTATTATCGATTAAAGAGTGCAGCGTTGGCTGCTCCTGTTCTTGAGACAATAGAAAATCAAAGGGAGACACACACAGCAAAATGTCAGAATATCGTCCGCCCGTTTATCGCATCCAAGTTTGTATTGGTGTAAATAGTTGCATATAATTTATAAAATATATATATATATTTTTTCCTTTGAACAGATGTACTTTTATTATTATTATATACAAACAGTATCCATATTTTTCTAAATCTTTTAAACAACCACTACTTTGGCAAATTTGGCAAGTGGGTCATTCTCCAACCAACCTTCCAGACAACACAGATACAGAAAAATATAAGCGCAAAGTAAGCACGACATGTCACCAACCAATAATAATGAAACGAACCGTCAGCCAAAACTGCGATTTTCTCCACCAGCAGTCAAGGCTATATAGCAGGTTTATAAAAAGTTACCTTTCTGCACTCTTTTTGTCTATGTCTACATACTTATAGTTTATTGCTGGTTAGAAGCCATAACCAATGTCAAAAAGACATGATTTACAAGTCAATGAAAACTGCCATCATTCACGCGACCGTTTGTCACAATTTCCTCCTCTTGTAATTGGATAACCCTTTAATTCAGTACTGAAAAGTGGGAACGCAAGTGGTGTACAATGTACAACATCATTTGTTAAATCGTTAAAAAAATACCAGAAAAAAATGATTTAATGGTCACTAGAAACAACTTTATTTAAATACCCTGTTGTAATTCACATGTACGTACAAATCCTCTTGCATGCAGCTCAAAAACATCCATACTTTTATATAAGGCACGAACATGAATGGCAATTAATTATTCTGTCGAAGTTCTAGTAGTCGATATTCTGAAAAGTCTACCATCTGACTTTAACAACACAGTTGACAGCAAGCATAAAAGCTTGACGTTAGGTAAATAAAATTACATTTTAGTTTGTCTGTATGCGTTTTGATAGCGACTTTGCTGACTGACCGTTATTCATGTGGCCAAGTGACAGCAGTGTTCATATCACCTATTCAAGTTGTTTGCCACCTAAACAACCAATGAAGAATTCTCTAGTGCATTTTATGGTGGCTGTTCTACCAGCTTTCTTCACGCTATACATCACCTTCCAGGATTGACACGGAGCTAGGGAGTGTTCATGTGGTCTACCTCGTTCTTACATTCATAAATAATGTTTTACGCCTCTTTCCTTTCCTTTTTACCTTCGTGAAGGGGTCGTAAAATAGCAGATGCAAAGAAGAGTGAACATTACTCAAGTGTTTTTTTTCTGCTTTGATGTCGTCTACCTGAATACATGTTCATTTGACTGCACCAATAATGATGATAATAACAATAAAAGTGTAGAGTAGCAGATGTTGGAACCAAGTATATAAATCGTATATAGTATAGTACTAAGGCAAAGTTAATATGCCATGCTGCTGTGATCAACCGGAAACTGCATGTAAAGTTTTCTCTTAGATAGAAACCGGTAAAGTACGTAGGTTTCTAATGATAATACAAACGGTTCACCTGGGACTCACGCAAAAACACTTTTCCCATAAAATCCTGCAAACGTCCTTGTATTTTTCCTCCTTGACGAAGAACCTCAAAAAGAAAAGGTTATGGAGCTCGCTTGGTTGTTCATGTACGACATAATATATTAGTAAAAACACTGCATAACTCCCCCATAAAGAAAATGCTCCTTTTTCCCTGGATTTTGTCCATTGATCGTCTAATCGTCTAGTTGTCAGAAAGGTTTCCACATAACGAACTCGTTAAGCAAGCAGCTGCAAATGCTTCCAAGCTTTTCTAGCCTAACTCATGCATAAATATGTGCTTACCAACATAAGACATACACACATACTTGAATTTTAAACAATTTCCCCGCAATAACTTGTAGAATGATAAAGTAACGGTTTACTGCAATATTATCATTTTCATTGCTTGTTTCAATATGAGAATCTTTGAAAATGTTGGACCAACTTTTAAGGGTAAAAGGCGAAAAGCAGGATTTTGTTTTTCTGCAGTAGATTTACCGTTTAAATTTCCCATATGATTAAGGTGGACATGTACTAATGAATGAATGAGGTATTTTGGGACCGCGTCTCGTTGGAGTAAAAGTAGCTCTTCTTAATTCATGCGGAAAAGCTCTTTCGAGCATAACATCCTCACTCATTTCATTTAAAACAAAGATGATTAAGATTCATGTTTCCTAAAAGAACAAACTTTTACTGCAGTCAATGAGAATATTTTGGTTGCTTTAAGATTAGCAACAGATACTTTTACCAAGTACTTCAACCATACTCTAACCATAAGAAATAGTACTTCATCCCGGTTCTTTCATTAATACTGTGGTGCAGACACAACTTGCAATTTCAGTTTCTTGCATGGTTTAACTTTTTAAGTTGGTGGGTAAAAGCCAATTTATTATGGGTAAAATTCAAGTTTAAATGAATTTAAACTATACTAAACTTTGAAATTTTAGTGAGTCCATCATGATAACTTTAAATTCTAGATATATGATGATGGTTTTATCGTAAAGCTACACACGTAATGTTTTGTTAAATGATTGATAGTGTGAATATCAAAAGGATTGATTTATTTTTAAAACGTAGTTAACTTTATTAACTTACCCTGAACTTACCAAGTCTAATCACTGACAGTTAGATGCTTGAAAATAGGAGCTACAAAAGTGAATGTATCAAAGCAGCATTTTAAAAACTGTAAATGACTCCTCGCTTTCACCATTGTTAGTGGTTAATGATTAGAAAAAATCTTTTTTTTTTGAGACAATATAATCGTTAGAAACTGGGTATGGTACCATAATGTGAAAATATTAAACGTCCAATTTTATGCTCATAATTAACATGGATCATGATAGTGTCTAAACTCTTGCACAGTATGAGAGTTGGAATGAAGCTGCGTGGGATCAACTATTCGAGCATGTACGCAGTAACTGAAAAATAAGCATCAGATTACATTGTATATCACCTACTTACAAGTGTTGAATATTTTGAGCCAAGTGAATAAATAATTCAACAGTTTTAGAAATGAAGTAAATACCCTCTAGTAGCTTTTAAAACCGCCTACACACACCTTTAAACTTGCAGCACAGTGAATGTAAATAGATTACAGTTGTGATCAATTACCATTTATAATGAGATGTCCACTTTATTACAAACAAGAGTTTCACACAGAAGTTGAATAATGCGAGAAGTAAATGCTATCATTTACCAGGTTTATATCATTACTATATGTAAGAATACATTATGTAGTTTGGGGTTGATGACTATACAAGTTATATTTTTACAGCCAACATACACATTGACATTGAAATGATATAGGAGCATCCAGAAAAGGAATGGAATGATCATTACACTTCTAATTCTGAAAATGGTTTTTTGTTCAGGGACAAAAATATACTCAAGTATTGCAGTGGTTATTTCGAAATACATCTTCTTTGAACACATGTTGCGTTATTAAAAAGTATTATGGGAAAACAGAATTTATTAGCTTAGTTAAAAAAAAGGTTTAGTATATGATATGTAGATATGTTTTATTTTTGGTAAAATAAGTACATCATGTTCTTGCTAAATTCGTGAGGAATGTATACAAGTTAAAGTTATACACTTTTATGCTTTCTATATTCTACTAGGAAAAATTATTGCTTTTTTCTGTGGTTGTCCGAACGAAGACCCCCCACTATCAACCAAATTATTTGGTCGTACAATGTTACGTTAAAATAAGTTATAGAGTAAGCATGTGACACTGTGGTTCACTAACTTGTTTCTCATAATAAGTTGGTTTCAACAAGCTCAAAAACAAATCATGTAGAGTCAAGTATATGTCAGTGTTTCTCAACAGGAGATCAATTACCAACTAGTAGCAAGTTAATTAAATTCCACAAAGGGTGACGACAACTTGTGCTGTAGAGAGTATGGTTAGGGAAATTTTCCATGTTTCGTAAAGTTTACATTGGAATGACGTTGCTTGACAAAAGTTTGCTATTCTAGCAGTAGACACATTCATTCCCATAAAACTGTTTTTGGCTCCCTCACTAAACCAAGCATACTTGCCCTGTTTTCGTATTTACATAACTACGCTTGCACAATCAACAAGAAGTGCGCATTGTACTTTTTATTTTGGAAAATAATCAAATTTTGATCGTCGTAACTGAGCTGGCAACATCACTCCACAAACACCCTTGCCTGCCTAGGCTGACTTTCCCTTTACCCTGGCTGAGTTGTTGAGCAAGAAATTTGTTGGTAAAAGTAAATATAATGGTCATTAAATACATACTGCCTGTCACAGTTTCTATTTACGTTGCCTCCGACGGTAGCGGCAATCAACAAAAGAGGCAAGGGTTTTCCTCTGCCCAAGCAGGAAATGGCACCGTAGGGCAGGCAGCACTAACTCTATACACAAAAAATTTATTATATTAGATCAGTAATGTAATAGAAACTAGAGATACATAGTTTAAGATGCTTGTTGCTTCCGGGAAAGAAACAAAAGAAGAAAATAAGCGTCATATTTTTACCTGCACAAATGCATGCGGTGGTATGTTCGAACTCATGTATATGTTTATATGGCTTGTATGTCGAAATACAAAGCATAGTTTTTATGGACGAAGAGCTTTGTTGCATCTTTTGAATGAAACATGTTTGTTTTTTGCAACATCGCATCTGCCGTCTTCCTTGAGGAGTGAAAGCAGGAAAAAAGGTAGATGAAAACCATTTCCCAAAAGAAGGAAGCGAAGAGGAAGTAATATTATTGTGCCTAGTGCCACTTTCTCTTTATTACATTAACTAACCACCCGCACAGCAGCAGCGGTGGTAGCAAAAATACAGTGATATTGGGCGGAAATGTTACCTGTATATTATATGAGCAACAATACAAACTCAACTTGGTCAAAGGAGTAAGGACACATTCTCATTCTCTCTTAGTTCATGTGCAAGTCAAGGTTTATGTATACAGACTTGCTTGTGTAAATGGAATTTGGAGTAATAATGAAAATATGAAAATCTAATTTTCCGTAGTGTCAGTCATTCAGTTTCTTCTATTCTGGGTGTATAGAAGGGAGCATATTGTTGACTAATAGTGCTTTGCTCCCATAGACCCGAAAGAATGTTTTCGTGCTCCTTCTTCAACGCACTGTCACGCTTAATAACTAAATAAAAACTCCGTGAAACAAGTTATTGGAGTTGGTACTCATAATAATAAACGATAATGATACTGGACTGGCTGATATATATTTCAAGAAGAAACTAATTATACACGAGTCTAATTGACTGTGAGTGTACGAACGCAGAGGTTGTAGCGGTGACCTGCGGAAAAGGGCAAGTAGTGGAAATGTAATGAGTAGCGACTCTCTTGTGTGCTTTCTTGTAGCGCTTTTACTGTGATTTCAGTGGTATATAGTATATACATGCCCTCTTGTATTCATACACGGCTTGTTATACATATTTACTAATGCTCTATAGACTAGAGTTATAAAACTACTATAGATAATAATGACCATCACTACTCACGCTTAATTGTGCATAAGCCTTACGCGTATAACGCTGGGAATTACTTGCGTGGAACCGAACGCTTAGAAATATATATATATACCAAGCTATTTCATCCATCCAAATTTANAAACTACTATAGATAATAATGACCATCACTACTCACGCTTAATTGTGCATAAGCCTTACGCGTATAACGCTGGGAATTACTTGCGTGGAACCGAACGCTTAGAAATATATATATATACCAAGCTATTTCATCCATCCAAATTTAGTGAAAAAAAGTTTACCAAGATGAAAATCTGATTAAATTTGGCTGTAATTGAGTTGAATATAACGACTGATATATTCTTTAAAACTGTACTTTCTTCTATAAACATACATCATGCATGCACATACATACTAGTTTAACTCGTAGCACGAATATTTTTATTTCTACTATTTAGAAAGTTTTTAGTTTGAGAAATTTGTCAATTGGCAATAGCATTTGTAACTGAAAAAATTTGATCCTAAAGATATTCCACTATGCTATATGTATTTTGGCAAGTAAATGATTGATTTTATTGCACAAAGTACTAATAGAGGAGACAAATTATACTGAGGTATAGTAAAAAGAGAGAAAGCTACCTTCTGCTATTGATTTGTTTTATGTTTTATTTTCAGAGCATGTACATTCTTTTGGTTTTTTAGTGAAGTAAACAAATTACATTGCATGTTTGCAATGTGAATTAATTTAGCTCTGCGTTCTTCTCCAAGAAGATGATTTAGTGAATCACATCTAATTCTTGTCATTTTATTGTATGGTAACAATCCACCAAGTTTTATGCCTGCTCACGTTGATTATACTTGACTGTCGATGCATATATGCTAATCATTGAGCTGCTGAGAGGAGAAAGGCAATCATGAATAGTATCTCCATTGCAAATAAATAAAATCAACCAAACTCCAGCTCAAGATGATGACTGAATAGATCTCTGACCGCTACAGAGACAAAATGAAAATAACATGTGGTTGCACAAAGAAATTACAAAAATCTGGTGCATTCACCATCGCCAAAAGTTGTTGAGTACACGAGGCTATATAGTAATAGTAATAATGACAGGGAGAACTTTCATTTCATCTTGTCGCAATTTCCAACCTTTTCTTTCCCTGTCCATTCATCGAAGTGAGTCGTAGTCGCAATGTATCTAATTGCTGTGACGCAACTTACAACTCTTACAAGGTTTCTAGCTTCAGAAAGATTCAATTTTGCACATACCATCATATAATAGTATTAATAATATCATACCATGTTGCTTTTAGCTCAATTCTACTTACTGCCATAATATTGCAACGACTTTGAAACATAATGTATAATCGGAGTGCTACAAAACAACCAAACACGATGCCTCTTCTCTCACTTTATTACGCACAGTGTGCTTTCGCATCAGAACACATTTATAAAACTGATGAGCGATGAGCCCTCCACAACAATAAATCGAAAGAAAGGGGAAGAAAGAGTTAGTAATGAAATGGAAATTTGTAGTGGAAAGAACTGACTATTTGTCTTTGTTTTGTGTCTACAGGGTCTTTGACAAACCTCATTTCAAAGAATAAACATCACCTTCTTTCTCGCTTTCATCGTTTCAGCCCAGCTTTCATCATCGTCATCGTCAAACCATCCCACACAATTTCCATCGAAATCTCAACGAACAGAAAAGTGGTAGACCCAGACCCACAATAAAATTCAAACCATGATGACGACCTTTAATGATAGCAGCTTGAGCAATGGAATGGATCCAAGCATTGAAGATAATTGCACGTTATTGATATCACAAATACAGGAACAAAATATTACTTTGGATCCAAACCATACATGCATTCCAACTCTTCATTTGTACGAGTCAATGCTGGAATTGGAGGAGTCGTTCTTTTCCATTGGACCACCATGGTGGGTCCATTTGCTCGTACAGATTATGTATGGAATCGTTTGTTTGATTGGTCTGGCTGGTAACACGCTAGTTATTTACGTGGTTGTCCGGTTTTCAAAAATGCAAACAGTAACAAATCTGTACATAGTTAACCTCGCTATTGGTAAGATTTTAGCATTTTATATTTTTGTAAATCGAGAAAATGTACTTAAAAATACACTGAGAAATTGTGATGAAATTGTGTTATCAAAACCATGTATTGTACCCACCTCTGTCTATTCTTCTCGTCATGTCTGCTGACAGGTATGCTTTTATGAATGTTTATTATTTTTCTCCTTGAAATAAAACATTTTTATGAATGCGAATATCTTTGTAGTAGTAATACCAAGCTAGTTCCATCCAACACATTAATGTAAGCATGTAAGAAGTTTACAATTAAGAGATAGTATGGTGGCGAAATTTTTTGCAATGGTTCAGGATACAATTGAAATGTTTTTTTTTTCAAGTTTCAAGTCAAAATTTGACTTTGACCGAGTATATGATATTGTTGCAAGACGGAAAGATTGT
>JAHZMZ010000006.1:0-13765 GCA_027743805.1 Lepidocyrtoides sp. E14
TTTTAAAACTATTTTAATCTAGCACAATAAACAAGCTATTATTATTGGATAGTTTGTTTTCAATACTTTTGTGCGTTAATGTTATTTGAGTCCGTGAAAGATGTCTTAAAAAATGTCATGATCTGTCTTTCAAACTTTGCTTTCTTGTAAGTTGTATGACGAAATTTTGCATGATATAGATTTTCTGGAACATACTCAAAGTGCCAATAAAATCCTAGTCTAGTTGTACCAATCACAAGTGTATAACCTTGATTAAAAATTTAAAACTGCAAATTACCATTAAGATTTGTTTACGTGCCTATATTTAGGGCTTGAAACAAATTGTTTTTCTTCAAATTTACTCACGGAAAAATACTATTGTTTAACCAATATTTGAATAGGTATTTGATACTTGAGTGCAGATAGCATTGCCGTACATTTGAACTTTTTTATTAGGTCTACAGAACGATTTTAAACCGAAATCATATCAAAGTAAACTGAACTGATAAATGAAGTGCAGGAAACGTTCATGAAGATTTTGAAAATCAAAATTAACAAAAATATATATGTATCTACATGACGATGATAATAATGCCTATCAATTTAATTGTTTGTTGTGTAACCAACAATGATGCTTTATTACTACTTTCTTGAAATTGTTCTTCTGCTTTTAGGTAATACTATTTAATGGATTTGGCTTGGATGGTTTGAGGGCAAGCTCCATACCTATCTGAGCAGTTAATATGCATGTATATACACTTCTTCCGAAAAACGCCCATTTCCTTTATTTGTTTTTCATTTTCGACCAAATTGTTCTGTATTGATAACTTATAACTTCGATGTCCATTTCTGACAGTTCATTTACTATGTAATTACTAGACCGAATCACGGTAATAAAAGATATTGCATGCGCTCATATCTGAAAGGAGTCAGTGTAGTTCGAACAATTTACGGACAACCATACAAACTTTGATGCATCAACTGCTTCAAAAATGAAATTTTAAAAGAAGCAGGAATTATTTTTTATTGGTAGTAGGATCCATTAAATGTAATAAGGCAGCTAAATTTCATGTTACCTACCATGCTTGTGAGACTAAGAATAAATTTTCGTGCACGCGACTTCATGCATCTATTACTTTATTTAATCTGTTTAAAAAATATTTCCTTATTTTACATTATTTTGAAGCATTAACTTTAAGCAGTACGATATAACCATGCTTGTGAGACTAAGAATAAATTTTCGTGCACGCGACTTCATGCATCTATTACTTTATTTAATCTGTTTAAAAAATATTTCCTTATTTTACAACGATATTATTTTGAAGCATTAACTTTAAGCAGTACAATATTTACAGTACAGTTTACAATAGCGTTAGCAATACTCAAAGCTATAAACAGTTTGCAATTTTTCAATGGTCCAACATTGTATCCTATTTGTGGACAAGACAGTAGTTGTCTTTTCTCCCAGTTCAATTTCAGAATTCCCCTCCAGTACTGTATAAATATTTCACCGTCTCGATTAGGTACATTTGCAAACGACACAAGTATGAAAGTGATGAGTAAACAAAGAACGACTATTACTGGACACGCAAGATACATCATTAAATGCATTTCATTTTTCATCATAAGAGCCCCATAAGCAGCCCATCCAGAAAATATAACGCCAAGTACAACTAAGAAAAACAGAAACCCTTCCATCACTCGATTAGCCTCAGCAATCAACATTTGAATTTCACGAAAGAGTTTCAGGGACGTTTGAAAATTCAGGGCATGTTTATTCATCCCGTTGGATTTACTGTTGTACAATTTGTTTGAAAGAGTTTGAATACCTTCAACAAATACAATTGCGATAAGAAAAAGACAAAGCACAATTCCACCTCCATACCCAACCAAAATAACATACGAAAGACCGAATGATATTTGAAAGTACAGTCTATCGGGCAGCGGTAGATTTCCTACTGATATTCCCATAAAGTGACGATACGTTAAAGAAAACGGATCATAATCCAACGTCAAAGGTGCGAAAAATACCAAGAGTGGAAATGCAGAGAATCCGATACCAAATCCGTACATGAATATATCTCCTATCGACTGTTCCAGTAAAGTGGCATGAGTCAATGTTGTGTTTTCCAACTCTTTATTCACTTTTGACAGTTTCAATAACTGATTAACTAATAAATTGAAATTTATATTCGTGACAATGCACCGTTTTCCATGCATATAATCCTATCATTGTCATACAAAACACTAGCACGTTGATGAACAGTTCTTCCATGTTTTTATTTTTTCTCCAGTTAATTTGCAGCCAGCATATTCTCCCAAAAGAGAAAATACTGAAAAACGCTATCAAGGAGAGTATAATGTTTCTGATGATAACATATACTTTTCGGTGATAATATGGATTTCCTACTAATTTATATGATGTAGAGGTGGAGGCAATTTTAACTGGGGTAAGGATAACACATTGAAGTATACGGTGAAGGTGAACACACCCTGGAGTTAAATGTAAATACGGCTTTACAAGTTTCCGGTAGAAAGGTATTTCCTCTGAGTTATTTTCTTCAGAATTCTGAAATATTCTAAGAATAATTAGCGATTTTCCTAGTTTCTGAAATGTTTTTTCCAACGCCATGATTATGGAATTTTAGAAAATGTACTTGTTGGAAAGTTTAGACTTGGAAATATAGAGATACTGCGCATTTCAAAGACGGAAATCGGTTGAACAAATATATCGAATACACATTTTTGGCCGATTTGATTCAAACTAACCCACTATCTATTGATTTATCTTTTTATAAAAGCCTCGAAATAAATTACCTACCATTCCTATTCCATTATTTCGCAACACATATGCAACCTCTATACGTATAAGGTTTCATGCGGAAAAGGAAAGTCATTTTTGAACTATATTCAAGTTTCTCGTAAACATTCTATTTTTTATGTGCATTTGTTAAAAATAACGTTGACTGGAAAGTCATGTATGTATGTATGGATTTAGTTTGAGCATATATAGAGTTACTAATAATTAAGCAACTCTAATTTATAAGTTAGTCGCAAAATCTGCTGAAAATGCGAATACTGTGGGCACATAAAATATCTAACTTTTTATCAAGAATCTAAATTATTTCCACACAAGTCATTCTGATTTGCGAAACTGAACTATAATTTATTAAATCAATATTGATTATGGTAAGATAAGATGTCAAGATGGGAACAAACAAAAACTAGAATTATCTCGAATTAGCCAATGAAAGAAAGTTTCCGTCTTTCATTTACTGTCACTGTCAATGGAAAGTAATTGGGAAAAACTGACTGATACAAAAAGCTATAAAATTTTATATTAACTGACAACATTTTTTCAAGAGTGCAACTTTGAAACATTTAAAACAATCAATGTTGCCGTACAGTTCAAAATAATATCAGCTATGGTTAAAGCTGTCAATGATTTCACCCGTGTAATCGCGGGACCAACAGAATAACCTATTGGCGGACACGACTTTAAAATTTTCGTTTGTGCTTTGGCCCCACCAATTCTATATTTCCAGTTGTACTGGAACTCAGAAACATTTTTGTTTAACACTGACCCCAGACTAACTAAAAGAAAATTAATAGATATTGCTAGTGGAGAGGTCATTGAGACAGAGAGGTAAAAGCCCAGAGGTAGTTCAGAATGCAGCATAATGGAAACGTAGGAAGCACAAACAGAGAGAAGAATTCCCATGTTCACAAGCACACCAAAAAATTCGCGATATTCACAATTTCCAACAGTAATGATTATTTGAAGAATCCGAAATAATTTAACAGATGCGGGAAATGAACGGGCGTTTTTATATAGTTTAAAAGACTCCTCCTGTACTGTCTCTCCAAACATTGTTGCATGCAAAATATCCGAGATTACTAAACTAGCAGCTTGATAAACAAAAGGTATGTGTATTATGGAGATTAAAATTTTGAAAACCAGCTTCAATTTACCATTCAAATAAGATACTCCTCCGAATTTCAGAACATTTTTTAATACAAACTGGATTGGGTCATATTCCCGATGCACTGGAAAAATAACAATCATAACTGGCAATATAACATAACAGACTGCCAAGGATGAAACAAATACACACTGCGCCCAATAACTAAAGTTTGATGCTCCCATAATCCCTCTTGTAGTTGGGAATTTCTTGAACCGTTGATTTGTCTCAAAATAAAACTCTTTGTTATGCTTTTCCAGTTTAAAAAAGGCTGACAATGCAATACTGTAAATTGTTAGGTGATAAGCATGAAATCCAAGTTCCTCAAAGATATTCTTATTTTTATGCCATTTGTTGAATAATACACAAACTCTTACGAGTGAGAAGATGAGACCAGTTTTACATTCAAGTTTTGACCAGTACCAAAACTTTGCACTGAAACTTTCATTTTTCAGCAGAATCAAACTTTTAAACGACTTGTCCAAACTTTCAAATCGGTGAAGGTTGTAGGGTAGGGAAGCAAGATTTTGAATAAAAATTAGCAAGAAAACACAAGGTCTGGTTGAAGCCATGATGGTTCAGTTTTGTAGAAACCCGTCGTGGATGCCTCTAGTTGTACTCTGAGTAACTGTGTCACGGTATATTTTCGGAATGACGTTAGTTTAAATGATAAACTCCTCATTTTATGATTTGCTATTTTTGCAGGATAATGCCAGCCATTACCAAAACATTGCGACTCAATAACCAGGTAAGTATTATCTAATTCTGTGATTTTTTGAAAATAAATTTCCCGTAAACTCATTACTACTATAGCCTAATCTTTGCCGCTCTACTCATTTTCATTAAACAAATTGTCGCAGTTCCATTTAAAATTGTGTCAGCAATTGCCAGAGCGCTCTTCGTCTGAGCACTTCGAATAGGTCCAATACAGTACCCTATTGAGGAGCATGAGTTTAGTTGTAACTGCTCTCGCTTATTTTTCAAATACCGCTTCCAAAACAACTTAAATAATTTCCCATTCTTGTTAGGAATTGATGCCAAAGTGACTAGCAAAAAGTTGATTATCATTGCGATGGGAAATATTAGCGAGCAACTAATGTACATAATTAGGGGAAATTTACAATAACACATTAACATCACGTACCCTCCCCATGTGGCAGCTAATATACCCATTCCTACAAGAACAGCCACAAATTTGAACACGATTACGTTCCCGATTCTCGTGAGAATGTCTAATATACGAAATAGGCGGAGACAATAGGGAAATTTAAAGCTTGTTGTTATTTTCATAAGCGCTTTTGTCTTGTTTTTGAACAGCCACGATTTCTTTGCTTTTGAGCGCTGCAAAGGTGACTGTTTCAAAACACTTTTCACTCCAGTTTTTGAATTGTCAATGATAAACATAGGCTTCAGGCAGGGGTCGTAGAGATTACAGGATAATTGTTGAATTGCATGAACTACCATTACCATTATGACAAATAATAAAAATACTACGCATGTTCCGTGTAGAGCTATTATTGTATAGATAATACTGCTAAATACTTTTGTAATGTATTTTGCAAAGAGCGTGCATAGTGGAAAGGGAAAATTATGAGACGTTCCATTCACAAGAAGCTGGATGGGATCATACTCCCGAAAAATGGGAACAGCTCCAAACGCAAATGGAAATGTTAAGAATGCAAATCCAAGTACATAAATGAAGAGCTCCCCAATTCTAGGCTTTCTCTTGAAAGATGGCCATCCTGAAATAAGTAGGAAATTGTGTCAAAAAATTTCTACATCTGAATTTTTTTTAGCTACTTTGTTTTCGTAAATACCTCTTGGCATTATATGGACCAACTTGAATCTCTGGGTCAGCACAAAACACAACTCTACCCGATAATTCTCGAGTGCAATATATGCTTCTCTTGCAATAGCTGTTATCGCCAAAAGTAACAAGTAATAACCAAGTTGCTCCAAATCCTTATGCTTTCCCCAGTAATGAGTTAGCCAGTAGATCCGCCAAATGGAGAAAATAATCAATAGCGAAATATTCCACTTTACTAACCACCAAACAATTTCTTTTTTATTGTAGGATCTAGATTTTTCAATTTTGCCAAATATTTGCAAGCGCCGAGAATTTTCAGTGGCTTTCAAAGAAAATTTGTCCAGATGTATGGGTGGTCGAAGAACGTTTTGCAGGAAGAGTTGCAAATTCAAGCACCCCTCTGATAATCCCATTTCGAACAAAATTTCTTGCAGTACTCTGTTTCATATAAATGCTAATTCAAGTATGCAAACAAGACAAATTTTGTAATTTTGAAATAGTTTCAAAAAGAGCATTTTACTGGAATGGTTATACAAGGACATTTATGATTGATAACAAACTGGCATTTTTTAAGCCTTGAATTTAATGCAATGCCTGGTCTAAATTGCTACGACCCTGTACATACTTGTATTTTTGCTGGTAATTGACCAATAATTGAAATTTAGCTTTGAAGCAACCTGGGGCCTTGAACACCGTCTCATCCTCATTCTTCATTCGCATATCCTCATTAGGATCCCCGTGTATTTTCCCATTTAAAATTGTATCCAAGCAATTTCAAAAACTTTAAATGGGAAAAATACGTGGGATTTTATGAGGATATGCGAATGAAGAATGAGGATGAGACGGTGCTCAAGGCCCCTGTTTTTTACCTCAACATAGTAATTTCTGTTTGGTTTTATTTGTCATTTAAAAGAATATTATGTGCTGGTATTATTTCACTTAAAATTAATTTACTAAGGTTGTTGAATTGTAAAAATTTGCATAATTTTCTTTTGTCTTTCCTCAGTCATTTCCATGCCTCCGTTAAACACAGCCATTGTAAACTTATTGCCTCCAAAAGCATTGAATATGCTTTGCATAAGAATAGTATCAAGATGCCTAATGTATATGATAACAACTGCAATTGAGGTTATCCACACTGTAGAATATATTGCAATTTCTAGCCATCTCTCTTTACAGGCTAGTCCAACAACGTTGAGAATTGAGCAGATAAGACGGAAAATTATCCAAAAATTTGCTTGCGTAAGAGATCTCCTTGTTTCTGAAGTAGTTTTCTATAAAATTATTATTAAAGATAAAAATTATCAAATCGGTTAATAAGCTTTCACTGAAAGAAAGGTATATGGACATTGTATCTTACGTGAAAAGCAGAACGAGCTAAATTGGTTGCTGCGTGTAGAGAAATTGCCAAATGACAAATGGCAAAAATCCAAGCTACGTAAGTTCCCATCCAGTCCACTGCTTGTGTAGTGGGAACGATAACTCTTAATACACGGATGGAAATTAGAATGTCAATTAGGGCAATAAATATCACAGCAATTCTATACTTTGTTTTGACTTCTGAAATCATTTTGTCCCTGGACAACCTTAACGAGCGCTTGTTGATCTGGTGGACTCCAGAGTTGGTATGACAGTGCCAAAAACTAAATGTAGGCTGGACGGATTTAGAGAGAATGCATTAGTGTACCTTTCATTTTTGTAGAGGACGTACAAAGATCGTGGACTTGCTATTCTCTTCCTGGCTGGCTTCGTTTTCAAAATCCTCGTGACAATTTTATCAGGTACGTAGTAGCTGTCTCATTGAATTATTAATTATTTAGGAGGTCGCTCACGGGTTGATAGGTATGTACCTTATCTGGGCAACTACTTAACTTGTTTTGCTTTGCTGCATTTTAATTTTCTCCGATTCTCAAATGGAAACTGGTTTCTTGTGATGAATCGACCCAAAGCAGCCACGTGCGATGTTTTATCTAAGTCTGCAATTTCATTTTGACATGAATGAAATTGTAGTACAAACTACCTGAAGATTCTACTCACTTTCATTTAACTTTCATTTAACTTTCATATATGAGGGGGAATAGATAAGAAAATCAATCGCCATACTACGTGGCTTCTCAATGTTGACAACATATTGATTAAATACGTACTATATAAAAGCTGTATTAAACAGATTTTGGTTAAATTACAGGCAAAAGCATACTTACGCTTTCAAAACATTAGTATAATCTACAATTGGTTGCAAAGTATTCAAATATAGTAATTAAAAATATCCTAAAAATTTTGATGGTAAAATGATTCACCTACAATATTTCTTAGCAACTACCCTCCGATTTCGAGGACTTTGCAGTCGCTAAAAAATAATTTGAAATATAACCAAGTTATTTAAAGGGGAGATGGAAATAAAAAGCATATTTTTGAAAGCTGCCAGGGTATTACTGATCTAATGATGTTATTAAATAGCATTACTTAATAGACGTGATTTTCATCAATACCAATGTCGCCGTGTAATTAAGAATAGTATCTGCTATTGTTAAAGCTGATCTTCCCTTAATATTCCGCATTGGCCCAATCTTATAGCCAATCTCTGGACAAGCTCGCAGCAAAAGTTTTTCTCTTTTCTCTTTCAAGTAAAATTTCCAAAACATTTTAAATTTCTCCCCATTCCTATTTGGAATTGCTGCTAGAGAAATCAAGAAAAAATTGATGAATAAACAAATAGGGAGAATTTGTGAGCAAGCAAAATATACTAAAAAAGCTATATCATGATAAAACTTGACTGTCACTACACCACTCCAAACTGCCGCCATAATGCCCATGCTTACTAACACTTCCAGAAACGTAGACATAATTTTATTACCGATTCGCATCAAAATTGTTAGAATGTGAAAGAGACGTAGGCAGTTGGAAAATTTGAGACGTGTTGCTATAATAAGAACCCTTTGCGCCGTACCTACTACTTTGCTCAAATCTTTTGTCAAGGTCATTCTTGACTTGCGCATTAAAGTCAATTTTAATTTCAATCGAATCCTGTTAATTGAATATGAAGCTGTTGATTGAGTCGTGTTTTTAAATGAATCATAGTTTTCAATTGGAATCCGTATCTGTGAGTTCACCGAACGGTCAAACAAATCGTTAGATAAATTTTGCATGGCCTCAACAAAAACTAGACAAATTATTAAAACATTTAGTCCTATTCCTATACCGTAGCAAGAAATGAAGCACAAAGTAACTGATGAAATGATTTTTAAAAGCCAGTTGAAGTAAAAACTTTTTAAAGGAAGTGGCAGTGGACTGCACTCAAGTATAAATGCAAGAATCACATGAACTGGATCAAAGTCCCTAACTAAAGGCACGCCTCCAAACATGAGGGGTACGGCTGATAAGCTTATGCTTAGACCATACACTAATAGTTCGCCAACTTCAGGTTTTCGTTCACGAGAGGGCCAGCCTAAAAATTAAATTAGAGGCATGAGTATTAAAATTAAAGCTCCTGTTTCTTCTTCTTCTTCTTCTTACCTTTTGGAAATACCTTATTCAGTTTGAATCTCTGATTTAAAATGTAGCAGACGCGAAATGACTGAAGAATGAAAATTGAAAATGATGCAATTCCTATAGATCCAATGGCTAACATCACCATATAAAATCCTATTTGTTCCAAGTCCTTATCCCTATGCCAGCGGTGAAAGAGCCAACATATTCGTCCAACAATAAACAGTAAGCAGAAGCTTATTACAGAGGGAACTCCGTAAAACACAAGTTTTGAAAGTGGAAGTTTATATTTTTTGTCGTGTTGTTTCTTGTAATTAGGATTTATATACCACTTTAAACTGGAGGGATCTGCTAAAACAGGTGGCTTTATTAGTTTTTGCAGTAGAAACTGTAAGTTCAGGCAGCCTTGTGTTATTGACATTATCAAAGATACTCTAAAACTAACTTTGGACTTTTGAAAGGGCTACATTTTTCAGCGAAATTTGTTTTATTAATTCACGTTTTCTGTCAATCAAAAAAGCAGTTTGGTAAAGAGGTTCATTATCGTTAAAACCGATTTAAGTATCTTTAAAATAAGATAAAAGTTAAAATTTGTATTTAAAAAAATCAATCAAGTCAAATCGATAGCAAAAGACTTTAGCCAATACACGTGCTACTGATAGGGGCCTAGAACTATAAGTCCCGAAATACCTATTGCATGCATTTTATTATGTAGTTATGCATTATGTATGCATAACCAAATTTAAAGTTGCATCGATTTATTCGACGTGGCTTACAAAATATTTCACTTGTTATAAAAGAAGCTGTTATTATTCCAATTTATTATAATAAAACATTTTAAGTTTTGTTTTCTGATATATTTCTGCAGAACAAATTAGTTTTTTTTAAAAATCATACTTGAATTAATAGCTCATTCGATAGGTTCCAGTAGACGCTAGCTTAACAAATTTAAAAAATATATTATTTCGTACTATATCGCGAAGCAACATTTACTTTGGTTAGCACAATGGACGCAGTAAGATTTATAATAGTATCAGCTATAGACAGAGACGTGTGAGGCTGCACATTACGAACAAACCCTATTGAAAATCCTATAACTGGACAGGATTTTAATAATCGTTTGTCCTGCTGAGTAAAAACATAATATTTCCAGTATTGTTTGAATTTTTTACCATTTTTGTTCGGAATTCCGGCCAACGCAACAAACAGAAAGTTGACAGTCATACAAACCACAAATATAAACCAGGAACAAATGTAAATTATTAGGGGAAAGTCCCTATCAGAAAACATTGCAACCATTGTATAAGCTCCTGATGAAGCGGCTATTATTCCCATGCCAGTTAAAATTGCTAAAAAGTCTGTCAATATATTATCCAAAGTACAAATAAATACACAAAGCGCTCTGAATGTTTTAAAATAGTTGGCAAACTTCAAATGTTTAGCAGAGAAAAGCACTTGTCTATTTCTATTTCTTGGGAAAAAGTAATTTTTCGAAATTTCTAAAAGAGCTTCTCCCATCATTATTACAAAAGGGAGCATCACTGTTAAAACCGTAGCAGCACCGTGCAGTGACACCAGTGCTATAGAAACGGAAGCTACAATTTTCACTACTGTATCAAGGTATACATTATGCTGCATTTGAAACCCCAAGATAGTTCCCAATATAAATTTGATAAGGATTTGAATTGCATCGTAGTTTCGAAAAAGCGGTATTGATGCAAGTATTAACGGAAATGCTGCAAATCCTAATGCAAAGCAGTATACAAAGGCCCCCATTATATCGGGTTGAATAAAAGAACATTTCCAGTCTGAAAATGAAATTAGTGTTCAGACATGCATTTCAGTCAGATTCTTTAAATATGCAAACTATTTGCAACAGTGATGAATATTTTAGTTTCGCTTACCGTGATGAAAATGCTTAACCATTTTAAATCGTTGTGTTAGAAGAAAGCAACCTTCAACTTTGTGCTTATCAATTGTTTCATAAGAAGAAAACCCGATGCATGTGATTGCAGCAAATAAAGAGTAGTAACACAATTGCTCAACGCTTTTTACATGTTTCCAGTTTGAAAACAGCCAAAATATTCTTAAAAATGAAAATACATGCAAACTGGCAATACTGTATTTGCAAAAGTTCCAAATGAATTTTGGATGGGATAGAATTGCAAGAATTTGTTTTCTTGATGTGATGCGAATGCTATATTTGGGATTTTGGATTATACTAATTCGTGTGCAAAAAAGTTCCAAATGAATTTTGGATGGGATAGAATTGCAAGAATTTGTTTTCTTGATGTGATGCGAATGCTATATTTGGGATTTTGGATTATACTAATTCGAGTGCACTCTCCATACACTATTACAATAGGTGGTTTGAATAGGTTCTGTATAACAGTCTGAACATTTAAGCTTGACTCTGTCAACGCCATAATTGAAATTTAAATTACTTGATGCACTGCACTGCTCTAAAAAACTGGGAAAGTAAAACGAGTTGAAATATTCGCTCCAATTATCTGTAACTCCAGCTAACGATACAGTTGTACAGATAGAAGGTAGTAAATTAAACAAACAAGAAAATAATTTAGAATCGTTTTAAATTGAAGTGTACTCGGTCATTTTTTATTTCATTTTTAGAAATTTTTAGAATATACAATATAGAACTATAGATATCATTCAAGTAAATCAATAAATCAGGCTATATGCATAATATCTAAATTTACAGTTGTGGAGGTTTCACAATTTTTATCCTGTTTTGCAACCATTAGAACCTTACATTTTATATAAGACTCATTTAGCTTTTTTTCTTATGAACTTTTACAGTGCTATCACGTAAATGCAAACGTGAGCTTTTTAAATGAAACTTGGAATAAACGGGAAGAGTTTAGACTCAAATTAGTAACTTTCATACGTGTGACATAATAAAAATCAATAAAAATCAATAAAAATCTTCCCTTCACATCTGAGAATTGAAGAGTTTAGGGATGGGATTTCAATACATACATTAAAATTTCAAGCTTCTTATTTTTGAACCGGCACTGCCTTTGGTTAGTACAATGCTTGCAGTAAGATTAATAATAGTGTCAGCGATTGATAGGGCCGTATGTGGCTTCACATTTCGAACAAAGCCGATTGAGAAACCTATAACTGGACAAGATCTCAATTCTAGTTTCCCCTCTTTGGTAACAACGTAATATTTCCAGTAATGTCTAAATATTCCCCCACTTCTATTTGGGATTGCGGCTAATGTGACAAAGAGAAAATTGACGATCATACAAATGAGGAATATGAATCCTGCACAAATGTACATAATAAGGGGAAAATCTTTATCAGAAAACATTGCAATCATTATATATCCACCTGATGACGCTGCCACTATTCCCATTCCAGTTAAAACACCGTGAAAATCAGACACTATTTGATCCATTATGCATATAAATAACCGAAGTTTTTTAAATGCTTTAAGACACTTAGCAAAAGTAGTGTGCTTATTAGTATGAGCAACATAGCTTCTTTGCGCTCTGTTTACACATTTTTTGGATGGATACAAATAATTTATTGAAATTTGTAAAATTGCTTCCAGCGTCATGATTACCATGGAAAGCATCACTGTCAAAACTGCAGCAGCCCCATGTAATGACAAAAATGCTATATAAACACACGACACGAACTTAACTAACAAATTGACACAAAGAGAAAATTCTTGAATTCCCAATAAATATTTTATCGTAGATGTGAGAACAAGTTGCAGTGCATCGTAATTTCGAAAACATGGTACTGCCGCAAAAATAATTGGAAATGCTACAAAACCGGATGCAAAGCAATACATAAACACTTCCAAAGTAGTTCCTTCAGTCAGAAAATATTTCCAATCTGAAAAGTCACATAATATTTTAATAAGTGTTTAATGAGAGATGAAATAAAATTATAGCACATTCAGTAATTTGGCTTACCATGATGAAAATGTTTTACAAGTTTGAACCTTTGTGTTAGTAGAAAGCATGCTTCCTCTTTATAATTTTCAATGGTATGATATGAGGATAATCCAATACAAGTTATTGCCGCAAAGAGTGAGTAATAACCAACTTGCTCCAAGCTTTTAAATTTACTCCAGTTTGCAAACAGCCAAAATATTCTTGCCACTGAAAATATATGCAAGCCTGCTATACTGTATGTACAGAGGTTCCAGAGAAGTTTTGGCGAAGATGGAAACCATCTTTTATTCGAGTTACAGCTATATTCGGGATTTTGAACTAGCTTAATTCTAGTAGAGGTTTCACAAATAATTAATATTGGCGGATTGAAAATTTTTTGGAGAAAGGTCTGAATATGTAAGCTTGATTCTGTTAACGCCATGTTCAGTAAAAAAAAAAGGGTGCACTTACTGTTAAACTACCTGCTGTAATTAAGTAAACATGTTACTGACAATTAGCAATGCAACATAAATCTAACTCTAGGAAACCAGAAAACCGAACCTCAATTGTATTAAAGGTAAGTTTACTTTATATTATTTTTGGAGGACAGAGATGAGTTG
>JAHZMZ010000008.1:0-16586 GCA_027743805.1 Lepidocyrtoides sp. E14
GGGTACAATTAAAGTGTTAATAAATATGCTTGCATAACGTGACAGTTTGCTTTGTAAAGACGATAACGAAAAGAGAAAATTAACTTTTATTCTTTGAAAAGCAAAATGATAAATCATGTAAGCAAATAAAAATATCCTTTTCTGCGTAATTTTTCTTCTCTTTGGTTATATTGATAACTGCGTACTTCTCTTTATTTTACTTTTACTAATGCAACGTAAAAATTAGTATCGGGGTTTGTGACCTGAAAATATAATATATAATTTTATCAAGTAGTAAGCATAAATATATAAAGGAACATGATTGGGTACATTGCACTCTCTCCGGTCCCAAACAGGCATAAATTCATATTTAAGTTTGATTTGGGTCAAAAGAGTTTCCTTGTTACTTTTTTGCCTAAGTTCATCTTTTGGGATTAAGAAGATTGCTGCCAGCTGTGCTTCCCTACAATAAAGAAGGAAACAGTTATCTATCGAGAAAATAAAGAAGGTAGAAAGCGTATAAATGAGGTTTTATTGCATAAAAAATACAAACGTATTGAAACAAAATCACCGTAAAGTGTTTATCGAGACACTGTAGTAAGTCCTGCGTACATGCTTTGTGATTACCCCATTTTGGTATAAAGAAACAACAACTCATTACAATTAAATAAGTACCTAAACAATTTGTATAGCATAGTATTTATCTTTCACAACGAGATATTATGTTTGTTATTACTATTAGAAAATACGTAGCACAAGAGACTTCTTATCGCCTTTCGTGTCTTTTGATAGTGCTGCTGGTAATAATAATAATATGCTGTGGGTTTTTTCGCGTACGTGAAGTCGTCGTAAGTATTTACAAAAGAAGGAGAAAGAGATTTCACGAGATTTCCATTTTCCGTTTTGATGTCTATCTTTGTTTCTATAAAAGGTCAGGTTTCTATAAGGTGTGCATTATGCTAAAAAGGGTACTACATACAGTACAAAATATATTTATTCAACGTATTATTTTCCAACACGTTTTATTATTATTCTTATTCATTGCATTTACAGAGCCTAATACCACGATTATGGGGGCCCCAGAGATGTACATCAGTCGTGGGAGCACCATAAATCTCACCTGTATCGTGGAGCACAGTCCAGAACCTCCATCCAATATTCTGTGGACTCACAACAATCAGGTTAGTCAGCAAAATGGATGTAACTAGAAGGCTAAGAAAAGAAGAAGAAGAAGTGCAAGAAAAACCTACATTTTGTGTGCGGTCTGTTTTATACACTAAACGTATTACCTACGTATATTTGCCAATCTATCCGTATCGCTCAAGGAGAAGCTTGAACACACACATTCACTTACAAAGACAGACAGAAAAAGAGAGAAAATAAAATAATAAAATAAAAAGAAGATCTTGGAAAAGAAGAAGAGAAAATCCTTCACTTCTTTATTGTGTTTAACCAACCGTACACCCATACACACAAAAATAACCAACTGAGAAACCTGAGATAGTTTTCTAGTTCTCCTAGTATGCCTACAGTTACGAGAGAGACAGACAACCCATATTTTATGACTGTGTTTGTGTGAATGTGTGCAGGTTTTTCTTTTTTTGCACTACAATCGTCCGTATTTATGTATACGCTCACACCAATTTTTTTCTGGAAACTTGTATGAGTAGTAATTCTGGAAAGAAAAATAATATTCTTATTTCGTTGTACTCTTGTATTCCTAGAAAGAAGCACATCAAGTATTATAGATATTTATTTGTATAGTTTAAAACGCAAAAGGATTATGTGAAGTTGCTGAAATCACGTACAGATTGCTTTCTCGTAATTTGACCTCTCATAGTATTTATTGTCCCAAGAGCATTTCATCTATTTTTGCCGTTCTTTTCCAAATCCCTTATCTACCTACAACAACAACAACATCATCGATATAAATGGTTACGATTTTACTCACAGGAAGAAAGCTAATGATGATAATGATAATATTTCGGGATGATTATTATTTTATCTTCCAAGAAATTAAGATACGTGTTGCAAATTATTTTGGTCTTAGTCTTCCCCGACTTGTAATAGTCTTGATATTTATTGAAAATACATAAGCATCAGCGGAAGTTCTTTACGCATATTAGTCTTACATAGTTTCCTCTTTCCATTCTAACAATCTTGATACGCAATGATAATGAATTTTTAGTGTTTTATAAGGAAGCAAGGGGCTGTATCTCTCTCTCTTTCATATTTCCATGTCGTCTTCATTCCCTTCTTGCAAACTTCACTGGTACCCCGTTGATTCCATGTTAATTGAACTCAGCTCTACAGAAATATAATTAAAAGTCTTTCTAGCTGACCTGCTCAGAATTCATGATGATTAAGAATATGATGGGGTGTGGAATACGCTTACATGAAGCAGCATGCAACACAAAACTATTATACTTTTTCATTGGACTGCGAACGTCACTACTGATAACATTATACCTAACATGATTGGATGATTCTTACTTATTCTCTTGTTATTTTTTATGATTTCATATGCAGGAAATAAATTATGACTCCCCTCGAGGTGGTGTCAGTGTCATCACAGAAAAGGGTGATGTTACCGTCAGTTATTTGTTGATTCAAAAAGCGAGACCGTCGGACTCGGGCATCTATGCGTGTTCCCCATCCAATGCGATTGCACAAGAAATCACGGTACATGTACTGAATGGTAAGTGACTTTTGGCACACTTTCTCTACTTATTTTCTAGCCCTTTTTTTATTATTTTCCACACTGTGCACTATCTACCCCTACTATGCTTGCCGTACCATGTCTGCTTTCTGTCCTGTAATAAAATGCCTATCTTTTCTTTTTTGTACTCTCTTCATTCATCTTTCCTTTTCATTTCGTTTCTCTATTCAGCCAAGCTTACTGTTTTATCATATTGCTGCTGCTTGTTCCATCCAACATATATCTTTTTAGACGACGATGATGTGCCATGCTTCTTGCTTCTCTTCCTGCCTTTTTTATAACTTTTCATAATGCACACGCACACGTTTGTGTGAAATGTCTCTGGTCTTTATTATTAGAACCTGTCCCAAAAAAAAACATGTACTCTGAATTTTGTGTAGAAAAAAACGTCCAGAGTTCTAGTTGTATTGCCCATCAAAAATATTTCTACATTCATAGTTGCAATACACTATACACTATAGGCATGTCTTTCGATGTTGTCCATCTACCAGATGGACTATGAGTCGTGTGCAATGCATATACGACAATGAGAGGGTATTTCTTTTTGCGTCCTGTAAGTTCGAATACTGTATTTCAGATTTACTGTGATTTCATAGTTTTGATATATAAATTTCTTACTCTTGAAAGCTGGCAAGCACCATTCTTCCATTTGATATTTAATTTTCCAATCATAATAATAAATCCTCTTGTTTGTACAAGTAGACCGATAGGTAATCCATAATGTACCTACTATGCAGTGCATTTTAAATGTGAGATTCTTTCACCTTTTTTGTTGGGAAGCCGCACTACACGATCACGAAATGCAAGATCACCCCCAAATATGCTTTAACATCAAAGGACTTTGAAGTTTGTGTCCACAATTTTTCCGAGAATGTTGATATTTATTTTCCTATGTTTCTTGCACATGCCTACCGAGCCCACTTACTATTTTTATATATTTGAACCAATAAAAAGTGTGACACGGTTTCTGTATTTTTTCCCAAAACTCTGTAAACATAATATGCCATATGCTGTTAGCGATGTACCCAACTTTGAACAACTCTGTTACGTTGAGCTACTTTCAAACTAGAAATTGCCAGCAGTAAAATATATTGTGAAATGGAAATGAAATAAATAAATGAGGACACCTTCAAAGTTATACTTTTTCCAGGAGTGGGTGACATTTTCGAAACTTTCCTAGGGCAAAGTATATAATTTTTCAAACTTACCGAAAAGTGATGTGCATACTAAATTGCTGAAAAACAGCTACGTTGTGTATAGCATCACATGCACATGTGTACTTGCGCCAAAATAAAAATTGTAAAATAGCCTTCCCGGTGTTTGGAGGAGACAGGAGACGTGAAGCCCAGAAAGCTAAAGAGGAGAAACCTTCTACCTTTACTTTACTTCTCACTTGTCTTATTTTCCATTTGCACTATTGTTAGTATGTACATAGTACATGTGTTTCTGGGTGCTTGCGCAGAAAAATGAAATGAGTGAACTTGTTTAAAACTGATCGTCGCAAGCCATAATGTAGTAAAGGACCAGTATAGAACCTGAACTTATAAATGTAAAACTGATGGATTCATTCACCTGATATCTCCAGTGTATGTAGCTCTCTTGGTTTGAAAAACAGTGGTCTTGCATCTTTTCTTGAAAAATTTTGGTTATTTCGTAGCTATATTGGGGTAGCCAGTAACTACAATTTTGAATTTGGATGATGCAATCCATCGCAGTCAAAGGCAAACAGACAGGATCTCGATTCGTTCTGAACATGCGTCCCTGCTTGTGCTTCTGTCGAAAGCACACCGCACAGTGGATTCATGTACATATGAGGGCTGGCAGAAAATAATTTTAATGCTTTAAATATTTTAATAATAAAAGTGGAGTGTTTGTTCGGAATTATATGTGATATACTTGAATGCAACTTTGGAGAATGCATGGACAAAAAAATGATTGACTTCATAAAAATTAACTAAAATACTGGCTATTTTTGATCATTTTATTTGTTCATTTCTGTTTGCGCGCGATTTTCACCTAGAAATAATAACTACAAAAAACTACAATTATTCTTCCTGCTTAGAATGTCGTTAGAATCAAGGTGAAACTCGCGCGCAACTCAGAGATATTTAAGTTTGAATTTTGTCAGTCTGGACACTTGTGTCACCAGGGTTGCGTACTGGTCAAGATTATCAAAATTTTCGAATTGCTCAAACTTTGGCATGAATACGAGAAATGTTCGAACTAGCAAATTTTGAGCAATTCGAAAATTTTAGAATTTTAGATAATCACGATTTTAGAAGAAGATTTTAACTGATAATGAGCTTGACTGCAAAATTATTTTAGAATTTATGCTCATTATAAATTGTCAGCCAATTTCGGCTTTTTTGTTTGGCCTTTAGCCTTTGACTTATGATCTTACCTCGTTTAATAGGCCAGTGCATCTTGAAGCTAAAGTGGTGCATCATGTCAAACTTGTTCAGTGCATACTTTCAAAATAAAGGCTGAGATACATACATCTACACATCCACAAAGAAACCTCATGCAGCCTTACGTTGTGTGTATTGCATGTGTATAGTTTCGTAGTGCAGTATATTAAAAACGACAAGGTGCATGCATTATGCTTGTCACAGTATAATACTACTAGTGCTTCACTGCATCTTGAAAAGATTTTAAATATAAGTACATACGTGTACTTTTTTACGTTCATTTGTCCTCGTTTCTCTTCCGATTTCAAATATTGTTATTGGGGCTGTATGTAGGCTACTAAGTATAAATACGTGGTAAAGGTAATACAGCGAAAAGAAAGTAGGAAATTCGCATATTATCCTCCTTCCTTTTTAGATGTTAGATGTGTGTGTGAGGTGACAGAGAGAAAGTTGATCTTGTAGTAGTAGGCAGCAAAAGAAAGCACAACATGCATTTCAAATGATACCTCTCGGTTTTCAATGTAGGTATGTACATTGCACATATTATATGTAAGTTTATACATAAAATGCTATCTGTTTACTAGGCAAACCATTTCTATTACTGCTTACTTACGTGCAATATGCTCTGCCTACTCATGTATGACATGGAACACAGACTCTAGTCAGAATGAGTGTCTAGTCAAGTCAATGGTCTGAAACCAAATTTGGANCACCCTTTTGTATGTACATTGCACATATTATATGTAAGTTTATACATAAAATGCTATCTGTTTACTAGGCAAACCATTTCTATTACTGCTTACTTACGTGCAATATGCTCTGCCTACTCATGTATGACATGGAACACAGACTCTAGTCAGAATGAGTGTCTAGTCAAGTCAATGGTCTGAAACCAAATTTGGATTCAAATGGGTTTTCTTATAAAAGACCAAGTCAAGTCAAGCCACTATTCACTGAATTGACTTCCATCCACCACACAAAAACTTGCGAATTCTCTTCTCTTTTCCCCTGATCATCCACGCAGTATTTATGTTACCACTACCTTCTTTTGTCGCCATTCTTCCAGAAAAAAAAACTTTCTTTCCACATAGATGTATAAAATAAATCTACGTACCTAAGTACATGAGCATAGTCACGAGTAGCAAACAATGCGAATAAAATGGTAAAGCATGTAGCTTAGAAAAATATTATGTAGAAATGTAGAAAGTTGATGTTTTCTGCTTATTTTTCTTCTCTTTCTATATACCGTTAGTATGGAGAAAAGCTTCAAAACATTCATACATGCATACCTAATCTTCTTTTCCTCTTTTTAGTAGAATAATAGGTTGTAACCTGAGAATAAGTATTTTTATTCCCAAAGGTACACAAAAAATAATGTACTGCTGCTGCTATTCTACTATTTATTCTTCCTACATGTTCCTTTGCTCCTTCAGGACAAAATCTTTCATTCCAAGAAGGAGAACAACGAAAAGTAATATGATAGGTAGAAGCCGAAGAGGCAGACAGTTTGAAGGAAAAAAGAGACACCTTTCATATGTTAAAGCTGCTGCTATTGTTGTTGTTAGCTAACAACTACTACATTAACATCTCATCATCATGTATTGCAAATAATATAGTATATACTTGTGCACTTGTGCATCATCCTGGCTCATCATCATTATCGCGTCTACTGGAATAGGGAGATAGATACTTCTCGAGAATGTGTGAACATTTTACTTTTCTTTTACCACTCTGAACCACCACCGCTAAAAGTGACAAAATGATGTGATGGTGTGCTGTATGTATGTACTGGTGAAATTCAAGATGTGTAATAACAAAAAATAGGGAAAACGTGAAAATGAAGGTTTTTCACTTTAATGTGTTCCTTTGAGAAATGCTATAGCTGTATGAAAAGAGCCTTTGAAATGAATTGGAGGAAAGCTTTTTGGGTGTTACTGTTGAGATAGGAATGGGAACAGTTGCACTTGAACTGTTTCACGTCTAAACATTTTGAAAAAGGAGTCAGACTAGAGTGCAGCCAACGCCATGGTGGTGTATGAGTAGTAGACATATAAAACAACATGTTGTTGGAAGAATGAGGCAAAAGCAAAAGAGATAAGGAAGGAAAAAAGAAGAAGGTAAAGGATGAGTAGAAGATTAAAGTAAAATGTCTGTGGAAGTCAAGTCAGTATTCCAACCAAACGAGTTCAAGTAAATTTCGTAGCTATCTACACACTTGAAGCAGAGGCATTGTTAGTGCGAACAAGTACATTGTTGGAGGGAGGTAGAAGAAGAGTTGGAGTAAAATAGAGTAGGTGCCACCATCTGTGACTGTCACTTCAGCAGCCAGCCGTGGTTGTAATAGACAAATGAGCGTAATAAATAGGATTGGCACGTTTTATTTTGCACTCTAATGACTCAACATTTTGCAATGATTTCTATTCTCCAGCCAGCGAAACTTTTTTGTATTACATTCCATCGTTTAATGTAGGCACAAGCAGTTACTTACTTACATAGGTATGTACGTATATTTGCCCAAGTTATCAGGCTATGCACATGTGTAGGTAAGAATGTTGTCTTTTTACAAATACCTAAGTAGATATTTTAAAAGAAGGGATTTATATGTTGTAGGTATTTATTTAGCTACGTGTTCATTTTCTCTGTTTTCATTTCCCTTCCACTTGACTCCTTTTCGCTCACGAGCTCGAGTTATTGTTGTCGCTTTCACTGTGTTGTTGTTGATGCCACTTGTATAATGTCAGTGCCAAGTGAGCTCCATGAAGTGACAAGGTAGTATTTACCGAGGAGAGGGAAAAACTTACACTCATCGTGTTACAAACATGTGAAAGATGTATTATTAAAAGAGATCTGACATGAATCTTTTTTCCACTAAATGAAATTTAATAATAAGACTTCTGATGAAGAGTTATTGTAATCAGCATTTTACTTTGATCCAATTGCCAGGTTATTTGATATTTGTAGCCATTTGCAGTCCTTTTTATTCAAAAAAAGTTCATTTTAGCAGCAAATTTTATATTTTGTTAACTTTTATTTCACCCATTTATGGGAATTCTATAAGTTGTTCATAATTGAGACAATCGGAAAGGACGTTTTTACAATGTGCTGCTTGTCAAACTCAGTAGTAGCTTGATTGCTCATTATCGGATCATTTATACAGGAAAATGGTTAAAAGTAAGCAGTGTATTATTACCTGAGGAGTGTGAGATGGTCCTGTTAAGACTGCTCGTTGCTTGTTGGTGTTAGCTTACCCCTTTCATTAAGTTAAGTTTACGACGACATTGCACCAGAGTCAACACAGCTAATCATTTTAGTTGTGTTTTTTTACTTTTGCAAGAATATAATGTTATCATCATGTTTTTTTCGAAATAAGTATATACGCATTAGGATCTTTGCTAATGCCTAGTCACGATGCCATTATTATTCCTTACCTACGCAGCTTATGTGGACACTATTGAAGAGAATAAAAGCACAGGAAAGTAGCATGACAAAGAAAACGGGCTAAAGAGCATCGCAACTATCGCAAATGGAGAACGAAAACTCAGAAAAAAACAGATCAACAAGGGTAGAGGGACATTATCTGTATGGGATGGGAAGCACAAGATATTATTATCGAAGGAGAGCATGAGCACACCACAAAAAAGGCTATCACTAGCACCTGCATTTATTCATGTGACAGTTAGTTTTCGCCTCTTTTTCATATCTCCAGTTTCAAGTTAATTTTAAGGAAAAGCAAGTGGGGCCATAAAATTCTGTACGGCCAAACCAAACCAACTGGCTACACGTAACCCTTTCCAGTTCTGTTTGCTTGAAATTAAAGCAGTATAAACTTTTTAATGTTAAAATATCATCACGAGAAAAAAGTGAAAAGGTATTGGCCAAGAGTAGCGATAAGAAATGAAAGAAAAAAGTAGAGAGCGAGGTTTACAGAGTTTGCCAGGAATATTTTTACTTTTTTTTATCTCTATTCTTCGCCTTAACCACAGGAAGGTTATTATTATGATTATGATGTTTCGTGATTTTTCACGCTGTCTGCTTCGAAAAATCTCACGTTGACTGATAATGGCATAAAATGCTCAAGTTGTTACTTTAGTGTTTGGGACAACATTGGAATGACAAGTAAATCAGGTATAGAGTTTTTAGAAAGAAAAAGCTGTTTGTTAGTAACAAACTTGTAGAAACATTAGGAATGACTGGAGCTGGGAAGAAAAAGAAAGGAAAATGACCTTGTAAATCAAATGTACATATACCTATATTATATGCTTTCTCTGATGATGAGACTCCCTCAATAATTCAACAAACATTTTGACTTTGTGGTGGTAACATGTCCATTGAGACCATTTTCTTAATGCTGCCTAGCCTTGCGATAACTTGCTGTGCACTCTCAGATGAAACTAAGATACAGATCTGTCTGTCTACATATGAGTTGAGTGGACGTGATGTGATTTCCTCCACATTTCGACTTTTCTTCGCATCTTACACAAATTCGAATTTATATGGCGGGGGTGGTTTTAAGCCCATATGTGTACTAGACTCTTCATTCAATTTATACAAGATGCTTGCCAAACAGAGATTGCATGCGTGATTCTCTTTGCTTTAAACTTTTAAATAATTTAAATAAAATCCTTCCATCTACTTTCCTTCTTCTCTTACTCTCTAATACAAACCTTGAGCGCTTTCAAGCGGAACAAAAGCGGAAGGAAATGAGTAAAAGTAGAGCATTGGTGGGACTCAAGCAAGGCCTAGAAATAAAGCACAACCCACATCTTTTTTGGCTTCATTTACATACACCTTGCCTTGAACACATTTATTTAACACACTTTAATTTCTCAAATTTACTTTTATTACGACCCCTTTTGTTTACATTATTGCATTTTCCTTACATCCTGTTCAGTGTGTGGAGCAATCAAATTACCCGATTTGCTGCTGGTAGTGTTGGTAAATTAAATTGCTATTATGTATTTATTTGTCTCGTTCAAACGGATTTGATATCCTTTCAGTAGGTATGTTGTTGTGTGCTTGCTAATCGTAACTTCGTATGATGCACAATATTGCATTTTAAAATGGGCCACATTTACTACTTTCTATGTCGGTTTACTATTTTAGTTAAATTTTGTAACCTTAAAATAAACACTTGCTCAACCTTTTTCCTTGTTTGCATCATCGCTTTGTTTGCACTTACTTATGTATATAATTTCTCCTGAGAAAACGTTCCTCATATTGTTACTGCGCTGGTTGGGGTTTGTTCAAGTTAATAAAATGGGACAATTGTTAACTGCTTTGATTTTGAGCTTTCTCATTAAAATGCTGGAAAAGAGAGGACAATATGAAACTGTGTCAATTGACTGGTGGAGAGAAAAAGGGACGATTTAGAATGTAGTGCTTGTTAAGTAGTGGTAATAATAATAAAATTTAGCATGCTCTTTAATACCGCTCGAGAGAAAATCCTTTTTCAAAATCTACAGTACATCGGTTGGATGATGATGATAAAGCTCAGCTCATGTCTTTATTCTTCTTTTGTGTATGTGTGCTCATTTTACAGGCAACCTTCCAGCGGCAATGCAGCACGGAGGCCAATTAAAACTGGAATATCCTTTCACCGTTTTCCTTCTCAGTTTATCCATTCTCATTCTGGGGACTTAGAGAGATGCAAAACTGAGTAGAGCTCTACAAACTACATAATTATTACTTTTACTGTAAAACGAACATTACAATTATTGTTACTACTGTGTGTACATTGTGCGCTACTATAATTAGGTACGTAAAGTATATATAATAATAAAAATGTACTCTGTAATGTATTTCATCTAATAATAGGTAGATAATGATAAGTAGTTGTATTCCCAACGATGATATAATAATGACGAAGAAAAGTAGACAGACAGGGCAGAATAAACATATTTATAATAATCATCAATAATAATAAGTCGTTATGCTATAATTTGTTTACAAAAACTCGGAAAAAAATATTATTAAAATTTGGTATGTTTTCGTGTACATAGCGCATACTATGATAACTTGAACAAAATACGTAGGATTGAGTGCATTATTATATATCTCCCCTGCAGTTACATGTACTCATTCAATGATCTTTAACGCATCATGTTACCATCCACCTACAACCTACATCTTTTTTTAAGCATATTATTATAAAAATGTACAGAACAGGAAGGATACACAAAGGCGTATATAAATGAGTAAGCGTAAAATATAGTAATAGTTCGTGACTGTGTAAGAGTACTAATAAATATATTATTGGTGTATAAAAGGAGTTATCTGAAATTTGCAATATTGAATATTCAATTTTTATAAAGTTTACTAAAATCAGCAGTACATACAAACAAAAATGATTACATTTATCAAGTTTACAAATAATAGCGAATGGCTTAAGCAAATACTCTGGTAAGTTGGCTCATTAAAAACATATATACTTATTTTTCGAGGGTCATCTTGCTTTGTTTCATACTACTAGAGAGAAACCTTTACAAGAAAATATGGAAGAAATGGTTTTACATTTTTGGTGAAACATGAAATTCAGCTAAACAAGCAAATTAATTTTTTGTGTATTGAATTGAAGTAAAATTTAAAAAAGTAAAAGAGCAGAAGCAAGAGCATTAACGTAGTTAATTTCTTTCATTTATACAAACGCATCAGTAGATTTTTAATGTGATACGTACAACAAGGGAAACTACTACGAGACGTATACGTGTTTTTAGAGATGATCAATATTCGATGGAGATATGGCGGAAAGTTTTTAATGTGATACGTACAACAAGGGAAACTACTACGAGACGTATACGTGTTTTTAGAGATGATCAATATTCGATGGAGATATGGCGGAAAATAATGTGATGATGATGATGATGAAGGTCTTTTATAGTAGGTTTGCAATATATGTACGTAAGTTTTGCGTCATCATCACAGAAACTACAATAATAATATGGTCTATTGGTGTAATAAATAATATTTATCTGATGCATACCATGTAGTATGTACATACGTGCGTTTAGGCAGACAAATCATCATCATTGAATTATAGCAAGCGTTATTCAACAATATGCAATTAAAGATATAACCAAGTTGACAATGAGTCTTCAAACTATGTAAATAATATACTCACAGAATGGAATATTCATAAGCTGAAGCTGTTGGAAATAGATTTTATATTTTAGTGTATATATTGTAGGTAGTAAGTGAAGAATAAGATAAGAAAGGAATGCAGCACAATAAAGTGGAGTGATGAAGCAAGAGTTAATTTTTAAGAGTAAAACTAAGTTAAGCGACTAATGATTAGGTTAGGATGCTCTTATATATTACTTTGACTAATTAATTACCTTTTACCAATTCAACCAAGCTGAGTCAGTGGGTAAGACACAGGTATTATCAAAGTGGTATAAAAACGGTGTGGAATGGTCTTGATGTCAACTGCATGAGTAAGTTTTCAAAGATGATTATATTGATCATTCACTCAAAGGAGACTCAAATCTACAAAAAAAATCTTAAGTGAAATTAAATGTTTTTCATGATTCAACTAATGACATTGTATAATATGCATAGATATCATAGTTAAGTTTCTGTAAATGGGTGTACAGAATAACATTATTAGGTTTGCAANATCTACAAAAAAAATCTTAAGTGAAATTAAATGTTTTTCATGATTCAACTAATGACATTGTATAATATGCATAGATATCATAGTTAAGTTTCTGTAAATGGGTGTACAGAATAACATTATTAGGTTTGCAAATTTTTTAAAAATATATAAGAATGTTTATATTTGTAAAAAAAATCAGAATGGCGAACAGGTAAAAACAGCATTTAGTTTAGAGAATCACAAACACTACTTCTACTAATTATAATTTTAGAAGGTAAGAAAAAATCACATCAAACTTCCGTTCCTACGCGTAATTGCATGTACAAGTAGATACGTTGACATAGATTGCCATTACCATTGCTTCTAAAATATTCATGATGATCAACTTATTTTAGGCAATTTATTTTACAAGTAAATATTTTCGATATGCATACCTTCCCATCAATATAGATATCAAACTTTATGCACATTGCTCCCTTTAACGTGTCTCAGATACACATTTTTATGAAATAATGTGAAATGATTCCCTATTTTAAACAGGTAGTTTAGAATACACCATAGCGGTCATAGTTGATAATTTATTGCAAAAGTCAATGATTTCGCGACGGTAGTGCAAATCAGGCAGTTTATATGCATTGCTATTCCTGTAAGTTATATAATATCGACGAACGGACTTTCATATACTTTATAGATGATACAGAACGAGCGAACCTACAATATAATATTATGCATACACATAATATGTATATGTGCAAATACTATGTATTTTCATGATCTAGTATTTTTTCTTACCGTTACATATTATGTTCTTCTTATGAATACAAAGAAATAATATAATGTCCTACATTTTGTAACTTGTACACTGGAATCTACGATTGAGCTATTACGTGCTTTTCAAGGAGTGAAAGAATAGAATGAAAGTTACTTTTACTGGAAAGGTTAAGGGCGCAAAAGCACCTTAAAAGATTTTTTTGAGGACTTTAGCCATGTGTGCGGTGTGTGCTATGAAAAATATCTTCTGATAGAATCAAATCATTAGTAGCCAGTAATCAAATTAATTTCTCTTATTGGCTACTCGAAAAAAGTTTTGAAAGTACTTCCACCCACAATATATTTTTACATACATAATATATAGTTAACAACTGGGTAGGTATGTTTTTGCTGTGCATCTTATTATTATGAGTATGCTGCAAAAAGTATAAAGTCAAAAAAGTAGCAGTTTAGAATCCTATAAAAATGTCATAAAGTTGAAAGCGTGTAATTTTTGGAAAAAACTGCTGTAACAGCAGCAGGGTTGTTAGTGGTTGATTTAATTCGCAATGAAAAATGACTCTTTCTATTCAAAGCTCACTCATTCGTGCATAATTTACAAAAGTATAACAGAAGGAAAAAAGGCTGTGAAACCAACTTGTATACTGAAAATGGTACATCTACCTTTGTAGATCTAAAAATGAAGCAGTATAGAGTATAGCAGATATGTTTACTGCTTACTTATATGCGAATAGTCACATAGTGTATGTGTTTGTAAAAAGAGGTATTACCCTTCATCAATACATTTGGCAGTTATCCTGCCATGCTTCTTATCTTTAAATTGGCTATTAGTGACAAGCTTTTACTTTTTATCCGAACTAGTAAGAAAAAAAATTCTATTAAATTGGCAATTACCAACTCCATTTGATTTCAACATAAGTACTTGCCACTTACTGTTCATAAACATACTTAAAGATGTAGGCATGTATTAATTAGGTAGAGATGATTATTCTTGCTATTTCTATACAAAGATATGTGCATGAGACATTAAAAGAATATATTTACAATTTTTGTTTGAGAAAACTGTGTGAAGATTTCCGCTGATGGAAGTTACAATGGTAGGTAGCTGGTTAGTTAAAATAACTCGGATCATAAACCTACTTTGAAATGCCATTTATATATAACTCTTTACTATAACTATATGCCAGCTAGTTTACATTACAACCCATCTAATTATTATTTACAATTCTCAGAGTCAACAGAAATGGACATCTAGATTCACTAGATACTATAACTCTTTTCTGTACTCACACAAAATGTATATCTTATATTTGTAACTTAAAGTAAGTTTGTATTAACAATAATTGTATAAGATCAAATGATAAGTTTGATCAAGTAAAGTACATTTTCTGTATGTTTAATGTACGCCATACCGTAAAAATCTAATTGTCTGTGTAAACTATCGATATAAATAGCATGTTAAACGTATATTCGTATAGGAATTACTTTAATGCGGATATGCTGCGATGATGATGTAAGTAGACTCGAGTATTGAGTACTATCCCACTCCCACTGTGGTAATAGATGGTTTCTTTCTAGTGAAAGTTAATCTGGATGGGGCATCATGAGACAAGATGAATATCGGCAAGTCAGCAAACAAGGTGAACAAGAATGCTTTTATCGTGGTCTTGAGCAATTTTTAATTCATCGTGACTATATTTCGTTTAATGATTAGAATATATTTCAAAGTAATAGAAAGAAAATGTATTTTTAACAAAAAAATGATATATTTTGCTATTGATTTTTCAACACATATTAGTTCGTTGCTTCAATCTGTAATAAGCAGCCGGAAAGGGGCATCCCTTTTCCTTGCAACACTCGTTTTCTAAAAACGCGTGCAGTTCTCTCTTAATTTCAGGACTTCTCCTCCATCTTTCTAGTGCGCTTTGCCAATCTGCATCTGCATACACAGGATTGAGAAAATCATCATTGAAAGAAACAAAGTCCTCGGGTTCATTGGGATCATTTATTGGATGCAGGCGCTCTCTAGGGGACGAAGGATGCTTTTGTTCCGAGTTCGAAAGGGGCCAGGATGCAACAACTGAGTAGGAGCTTTCCGTAGTATGTGGATTCTCAGGGTTCTGGAACACTTTCCATTGGTATTGGAAATATGGATTGGGGACTAGTTCGGGAGACTGTGGTTTGTTGAGATATTGCAGTGGGTAAGGAGGAATTGGCGACTGAGGAAAGTATGGGTACGATGAAATCTGTTGCTGCTGAAGTGAGGATGGTTTAGGTGATGATAATTGCTGCAGCTCATTGGGATTGTATTGGAACTGCTGTTGAGGAGGCACGTAAGACAATTCATTGATATCATTCAAAATTGAAGGAATTCCATCACCACTAGGAGGAAGATTGAAGCCTGGGATGAGTGAGATACGGATTAATTCAAACAAGACATTTGAAGTAATAAAAATAATAATTATCGATAATAATGGTGTGGTGTGACAAATTGACTTTCTTATTAGAAATGATACAACTAAACGTTTGTATTACCGTCTTCAGCAGGAATATCAAAGTTAGTTTCTCTTTTGACTGAACTCGTATAAATGTTACACATTCGAAACAAATGTTCGCGCACCTTTTTGGTATCACAATCAGGGTGACCTGATGTGCGCAAATATAGCACTTCAGTCACCAGAAATAAGTAAAGCCAATAAATTACAACCTTCATTGATGTCATTTTTGGCGTTTCTCCGTTTGCCTATTAGTTAAATTTAATATAACCTCCATACATGGATGCTATTTTGGCATTGGAGCTCAGACATCAGACTGCTAGCTATAACTATGAAAATATAAGTGCAGCGCAAAGCGCAATACTTTTTCCTCTGTGAAAGGTTTTTGTTCGTTAAAACGGCTTATCTGAAGAATGGTTTAAAGCACTCTCGAAGAAAGATAAAACAGTGAGTACGTGTCGGCAGGGTTGGAACTTGCAAGACGAACTGAAACTAATAAATTTGCACATAAAGAAACCTGCTCGTGGTGGTATGAGATGATGTACATCAGTGGCTTGGAAGAGAGACAGAACCATTTTATCATATCGTAATAACAATTAAATATTTTTATCAATCAATGAGAT
>JAHZMZ010000009.1:0-10548 GCA_027743805.1 Lepidocyrtoides sp. E14
ATTGACTTTGAGGAGGGGGTGGGCCACCTACATGATTTGGAACTGGATGCCTTGGAGGAGGATAGTTATTTGGTGGCATTGGCTGCTGGGAAGGAGGAGGATATGGACTCATCATGCCACCATGATGTGGAGGTCTTGCACCATATCCTTGTTGACCAGGTTGATGTTGCCAATGCTGCTGTCCCTGGGGATAATGCTGTGGAGATGGCGGATGAGGATGACCAGGTGGAATCATTCCAGCATTTGGATGTCCCATTTTACCACCCGGTGGATAGCCGTGGTGTGGCGGAGGTGCCATAGACGGTTGACCTGGATAGGAACCTATGAATTCAGTCACAAATAACCCCACTGAAGTGCGATGCACTAATTATTAACATTACACATATTTGCTCCTTGCAAGGCAAATGAGCCCCAACAAATTCAAAGGAACTTTCACCAAATCAATAATGGTGTGTGGAATTTCGTTTACCTGGCATTGGTGACTGACTCATTCTAGGAGGTCCATCAGACTGACTACTAGACGGCCTTGGTGGCACTGGAATGTTTTGACCTCCTGTAGTAATAACAATGACAATAACGTCAGTAATCATGTTTCTTAAATAAATCAACTCACTTTGGAATATATAATATGCAATCTTGATGAGAAAGTGAAGCACATTCACTTAGAAATCAACCTTGCAAAAAGCTTTACACAACTTAAAGCACATTTGTGAATGTTATTTAGTTTACATGAAAATTCTTTGCCAAATTTCAATGATGGCTAGGAAAAGTCATATTATCTGTAATCTGACATGTAATTTTACGAATCTAGTAGTGGCGGAAAAGTATTTGATTGCGTCAGTATAAGTTTGGTTCTTACCAACAGCCGGTGACATAGGTCGTGAACTTGCTGATCCAGTTGGTGACGGTGAGGGTCGTACACCACTTGCTCCTGGACCACTATCATTACTATTACAATCCTGAAAGTGTTTTTTTAACATTCAAGATTAGAAATGTGATAATGATAGGTTTGAATAGGATTTGTTTCATTTGTTGTGGTTATCAACTGTTAACTACTTACTCCAACATCTGGAGGAGGATAGCTATTACTAGGTGATGAGCCTTGTGGCCTATGTGATGGGGAACTAGACGGTGGGATTCCTCCAGGGGCACTACTCGTGGGCGGGTGCTGCTGAGACTGTACAGGTGTAGATCTCGGAGATTGTTGTGGAGATGGAGGGTTTGTTTGTGCATGGTTCATTTGTTGCTGAGCGAGGGACGGGGATTGGGGAGGAGGTGGTGTTGACTTTGGTGGATGTCCCCCTTCTGAACTACTTTGCGGAGGTGCAAGGCCACTTGACTCTGGAGGGATTCCCTAAAATTAGAATTGACACAAAACCCATTTTACTCATCAACTCTTCAAACTCCTGAAATGACATTTAAGTTCCAAGTGAACCAGTTTCCTTACTGGAGCAGGGCCTGGAGGATAATGTGAAGGCGGCTGATTTTCTCCAGGCCTCATCCCAGGTCCAGGATATCTTTGAGCAGCGGCATGTGGTGGTGGATAGTGCGGTGACTGGGGTGGTGGTGGAGGAAATCCTCCTTGTTGATGTGGTGGAGGAGGATGATGCATCCCAGGCGGTTGGTAGTATTGACCAGGATGTTGAGGTGGAGGACCTGGTGGAGCACCACTACTTCTACCTCCGGATGGAGGGGCATTCTGAAAACAACAGCAACAACAATAGTAAAAATGACTATTATTGCTACCACAAACATCACTCTTCCTGTTCAACTCATCAATCCAAAAGCCATCCATATTTGAATTTATTTCCCTCTCATTCCAAAAACCCTTTCAAAAAAAATTTCTCAACATCTGCAAAATTATCTTCTGTCAAGTTGTCAGCTGCTGCTAAACTAATAAATGTCTTGTGGGAAGCCAAGTGAGTAGACGACAGACGATCACTTTTTTTATAATATATACATTTCTTATCTTCTCTCTTCATCTCTTTCTCTTTTGTCATTATTATTGTTATTATTATTATTATTTGCGAAAAGTCAGTAGTGCAATGCAGAGCAAGAGAACAGCAAAAGAAAAAAAAAATACTTTTTAGTCTCATGGGATACTTTGCAAAATGTTGTGCTAGTAAGCACACATACACACATCACATTACAAGTCAGAAGACAGCTCGTCTTCTTTCCTCAGCAAAAACGGGAAATACTTCCCGTGAAAGTTTCGCTTTTTCCCTAAAAATGGATGAATGAATGAATGTCTAGCGGTTAGACAGAGAAAGCATACATATCTATTACAACGTCGTAAACATGTTGTACTTTACGTTTTATGCATTAGCCATTGCAGAAAAAAAGTCGTATTTTTTTCTTTACTTTTACTTTTTTTTTCTTTAAAAAAATAGAAAGAAAAATGCTTGCCTCCAGTTACTTAACTTGTTGTGAGTACTATGATGATGAAGATAGTATGTACAACTTTTTTTTTTAGAGAAAATCTGTAACGATATATATAGATTTGTAGATACAGTAGAGAGGTGGTTGTGTTTGTGTATGTGTTTATGGAGTGGCGTATGGCATAGTAATGGAAAATGCCAAACTTTATACTTCTTTTTTCTCTCTCTTTTTCTCTCTCGCCTGTTTGTAAAATAATAGTCCCTGTTCTCTTCAAGGAGCACCCGACAAAATTCTCTTTCTTCTTTTCCTTTCCTCTTAAGAGCCAGGCCACCAGCAGTAGCAGCAGTACTAAAAAAACTAACTGCTGATCCTAGAAAGGATATTATGCTCTGTGCATTTTTATTTTTTTTAGATTTTTTAAGAAAAAAAAAAGTGTAAGTGGTTTTGGTTAGATGTGTAGTGGTGAAAGAGTAGAGTGGAGAGTACACATCTATTCGCTTTTTCAGCTGACATTTGTAAAGAAAAAAAAAGAGTTCAAGGGACCCTGACATTGGCCTACTTTTTATGTATGTAGTAAAAATGGACGGATACGCACACAGATACACTTTTTTTAAATACAAGATGTAAGTAAAACATGTAACTTATTCTTCATTATGCATTGCAGGAGGTAAGGTTGTTGGAGTAGTGCAAGTCATTTTTTTACGACTTTTTGGGATGATAATTGCTTTAAATATTGGACCAAAAAAAATGTGTGCCGTGCTATATATCTGCGATGATGATGGCCCACTTATTCACTTGAAGTTAGTTAGCCGAAAGGTTTCTTCTTTTTTGCTCTCTTTTGTCCATCTGGTAGTATGGTAAATGAGAATGGTATTATTGTTGTAATGATGATGATGATGATGATGATGCTGACATGCCATTGGCATGAAGCCAAAAAGGAAGTATTTTCCAGTTTTATTCATCCACAACAAAAAAGTTTTTTGTAGTAGTGACCCTTTTCGTTGCATCCTTATCATCATTATCATCATCCATTCGTAGTGTAAAGCCCAGTTCATTTAGGTATTAATGTATTAGGGATATTAGGGAAATGTATTGTTTTGGTTTTTCTGGGAGAGCTTGGAGCACGATAATTTCGTGTATCAGCTTGACAGGCTGCCTGCCATGTGATCATTACAATTTAAATCGGCAAAATAAATGAATGAACAAGGAAGCATAATATAATATAAATAATAGTAGTAGTATAGTACTAGTGCTAACCTTAACATCATTGAAAGAGAAAGGCACGCAATATGCAGTGCATCAACATTACTAGTAAATTCAGTAGTCAGATATCTATATATGCTGTCGTATTACCATCATATTACTACACGCAAACGACATCAAAATGTGCCAGTCTTCATTTATTTGCTTGCTGCTGAAAGTTGGAACTCTGCTGTGAAGCCACACTACTACTACTAGGAAGAATGTGGATTTGGATTGAAAATCTACAAAAGTGTTTTTCTCCGTTTTCAATAATTTCAAACTAATTTTGTAGTGGAAATTGTGAGCACTATTATGTATACGTGGATGCACGTTTTCTATACATGATTATGGAATGGTATGTGTTTTCCTTTTCCAGGAAAATGTTAATAACACCATGTCTATCCATCCGTTTGTTTGTAGCAGAAGAGCCTTATATTACCACCACCACCACCACCATCATACCACATGAAAATTTTGCATCCAGCAGAAAAGCCTAATACTTCAAACACACATACATAAGTATTTAATGTGAACATAATGGTGCTCACATAAGCTTAGCGAGAATAAACTCGATGGAAATGGATGGAAAGAAAGACAGACGTATTCTCTCTTTCTCTCTCTCTCTCCCTCTATGTGAATCTCATGATGATATTAGGCAAGGGAAAAGGAAAAGCAGCACAGCAGTAGCAGTTGGAGAAGAGAGAACATTTTTTTCATATTAAAAAAATATCTGACAGGCAATAGGCAAGGGAAACTTGAGCCGGCGTCAGTAGCAATAGTTGTAGTAGCTCAACTGAAAAACTTATAGAAAATGTGTACTAGGTACATATTATATATAGCGTACATGCATGCATGTAGGAGAAAAAGGACGGCTGACTGACTGACGACGACGAGGATGGGAAAGGTTGCTTTTATGCCATTACAATTCCATTTTCCTTGAGCTCTTTTTCCTCTTCTCTTTCTGGCTGGCTGTTGTTAGCTGGCAGCAGGACAGAGAGACAGAGAAAGCAGCAGAAATGGAGAAGGTAGTAGCAGTGGTGGCGGCGATGATGGTGGTAAGTGGCATGGCATGGAAAACGTGGAAAAAGACTTTGCTGTCTGTTTGTATGCATGGTAGTTTTATTCCATGTCGTATTTTTTTCTCTCTCTCTTTCTATTTTCAACCAGCAAAACTTACTACTACTATTACTACTGCTGCTGCTGCTCCTGGACTGCTTTTTACACTTCTCGTCTAACTAGTACGATACCATTATCGATCTTGGAGCCTTTTGAAAGCAGCAGCAAGACAAATACAGAACACTGACTATATTCTAAAACATTTTTTTACCTTCTCCAGCAGAGCAGAGCAAAAGGAGATATCTGCTGTTTCGCTGGAAAAAAAAATGTTGTAAAACTCCCCTTCTCCTGCTACATTATAAATAGAGCTAGAACAAAACTTGTGCAATATCCAGCCAGCAAAGCAACCAAAGCCAGCCAAAGGGGAAGTTTCCACCACTGACTACTTACTGCTGCTGCTGGCTGGAATATTACTAGTAGAATTATTATGGAATGGTAAAAGAAGAGGCAGGAGTAGCAGCTCTGATACAAACAGCAGAAAAGGAGAATATTATATTATTCCCTGTATATGTGCTTGCTTGTTTCTTCCTACTCTCGTTTATTGCTACTCTAAAAGGAAAATAGTGAAGAAGAGAAGAAAAACGAAGGAGCTAGCTACTAAAGCAAGGAGCAGCATATGAAAGTAGCATGTTGTGGATTGGAGGTTTGGAGTGAAAAGGAGAATTGGAATTCGACCTCGCTTCTCCTTTCCTTTCTTCTCTTTTTTCCACTACTGCTGCTTCTCCTCTCCTGTGCTACGGCTACAAACACAACTCACTTGGTCGTCATCATCAATATTACTAAGGTTGACGGTGGTAGTGAGTGAGTGTGGTGGTGGTGGTAGTAGTGGTATGGTCTAGCTGCTGCTGCTGCTTCTTCATTTTCCCTCTCGGATATAACCTAATATGCTAGCATGGTTCCTCTGAAACAGATTTTGTTGTTGCTACTTCTACTGCTACCATTGCCATTTGCTAGACTTTACACTGAAGCATTTTTGGTTGAAGTAGTAGTAATATTTCCCAACAACAAAAGTCCTTGCATGCTTGGCATGGCACGGCAGCTGCTCCTCACTCCACTCACTGAAAACTTCACATGAACATTTTCCAAGAGATAACGCATACACATCTCCACTTTCTCTCTATCCATCCCTCTCCCACTCTCTCTTCCTCTATATTTAGCTGACGGCAAAGAAAACTCGGGGTTTAGGAGGACGACGATGAGAGAACAACCAAGGATAAAATAACATCAAGCTTTTCTCTTTCTCTCTCTCTCTCTCTCTCTCTTTCTTTTCTACTCTGGAGACTAGTAGTGATGCTTTTTGCTGCTGCTACTGCTACAACTCAGAGTTTTCTAGCTGCATGTCATACTAGTAAAAGTACCACTACTACTGCGTTTCATTTCATGGATGAAAATGGATGAAGGAGAAAGAAAAGACAGAAAGAGAAGGAAAGGAAAGAGGGAGAAAACGAGCACGTCCATAATATTCCAATGTTCTGCTGATGCTGCTGCTATACCATACCAGTGACTAAACTAGACCAGACCAGCCCAAAGAAACCTGCATTATAACGGTTTTCACAGTATCACGTACCTTTCTCATGGAACATGTAGAAACTGAGACAAAGTAGTAGTGGTAGTAGTAGAATAGAGCTGCTTGCTTCCAGCTCGTCGTTGTCGTATCATCATGTGAAATGAAGCAACCAAGCAAAATAGATGTAACAAAACAAGGCATTTTCCCTCTCTCTTCTTTTATTCCCACAACTATTCTCCAACTTCAGCTCACTGCAAAGCCTTTTTTAACAGGGTAAAAAAGGAAAAGAGATGGTTGCTACTCTAATACACAATTCTGCGTTGTTGTTGTCAGCCAAAAAAAAGTCTAGTCCTTTCTCCCAGCAGCAGTAGCAGTGGTGGTGGTAGTAATACATAGCACGGAGAAAAAGGACGACAAAAAAAAGAGAGGAAAAAAACTTTCCAAGTAGAAAACGGCTTATTTGTCTCTGAATTTAACTACCACGACGGTTGCTACTGCTGCTTCTGCTGTCTGTTCGTGTACGACTCTCTCAATCTCACAATTTTTATCTATATGGATAAAACGTGTATCCGGATTCCTCTTTCCTTCTTTTCAAAATCATAATATACACCTACATGCACACAATGTTCAATATAAATGTTTGTACATACCTATATGCAATATTAGAAAGGAAAAGGAAAAGCTTTTTGCTCACAGAGAACATTTTCCTTTTTCTAGGGAAAAACGCAAAAGTCTCTTCTGTCTGTTGTAATATTTAGGTAGGTAATATATACTCATATTCTAGGAAAACGGCACAGTTAAATACGAGAAATTCAGATCACTGTGACTTTTCCCTTTTCGAAAAAAAGTAAAAGTCAACTGTTCTTACTGCCAACCATTTCTTTTATACCATGAGCTATTTTCGTCTTTTGGGATGATATGAGGCAGACATAATAATGATGCCTCGAGGAAAACAACATTTTCATCTCATATCTCCCCTTCTCCATCTTAGAATTGTCCTACTATGTAAATTAATTTTAAAAGCATGTCAAACCAAACGAGTATTAGAATTCCATGCAAGTCTAGTCCAGTCAACAAGATATAGAGTTTGACTGTGCGTTACTACATACAAGTAGACATTCACCTTGTCTTTTGAATATGTCTATTCAGCAAAAGTCAATGAATACACACACAAGCAAAGTTGCGACAAGTATATAGTGACTTTTATCATTAGGATGATGTGGGTTTGTGAGAAGAGGAAAGAAGAGCCAAGTACGCACAAAGAAATGGAGGGATGACGATGATAATAAAAAGGGTTTCAAGGAGACACAACACCGGCAAATTCCCACGTGTGTCCCCGTCTCATACATGTACCATATATATTATTCCATTCTTTCCGGTTTATTATAAATGCATAATATGTATGTGTACCCATATTTCCTTTTTAATAGCAACTTTAAAAGATGAATACAGAAAGGAAAAGTAAGTTCGTATATGATGAAAGTGTACTTTTTATGCATGTAATAATATGTATCTATCCAAATGATGATGATGATGAGACCACTGCTGCTGGTGGCTGGAGAGATGAAAACGGAAAGCATTTTGTATGTATGTGTGTGTGTAATGGCATCAGAGCAGTCAATCGAAAACCATCTGGCTTTGGAATGCTTTATTGTATTCATGTCTTTGATTCTGATATATCTATCTATCTCTTTCTACTCAATTCCAGTTGCTTCACTTTTATCTATTTTGCATTTGCATAATGTGTAAAAACTGGGGCTGATGATGATAATGTTTTGATAAAATATCCCGTTTTCCGTACCATGCACATGTACACAAACGTTTTTGCGTATTCACTTGTGTCTAGTTATCTCTGTGTCCCCAAGGTATATGCATATAAAAAAAAGTAAAATGCTAAATAATTCTTATCCGCCCATTTATCGGCCAGCTATCGACATCCTGTTCATTCTTCAAAAACCTTCATTTTATTCATTGACAATGCCAAGAGCATGTAAACAAAACACTCCACCGTAAAAGTTGTATAGTAGCATGCCTAATTAGTATATTTGTTAATCCACTCCTTCTTGCTCACTCTTTTGACAAGTGATCAAGCCAAGTGTGTACAAAACCAACAGCTCGTGTCTCATTGATAAAAAAAAAGGTTTACCATGAACCACTGCTGCTGCTGTTGTTTGACAAGCAAGAAAATGTTGGAGCACAAGTATATTTATAAATAAATGTACCTACTGAGTAATAAGTATATAAAAATGTCGTAAAAAGTTATTTCAGGGATAGATAAATNGTTATTTCGGGGATAGATAAATGCATTCACGCATTTTGGCGTACATGATTTGTGTTTCTTGTGCGATCATGACCATGCGTTACTCCTACTCAAAACCAAAATGCAATGACTAGTCCTCCACACACTTCTTCTGTATAAAATTGCCAACCAACCATATCACACTTTGCCATAATATGTGCACTACTATATGGAGTACACACACCGTAACAACTTAAATGACTAGAGTTTTATGGGTGTGAAATGAAAGAGTGCAACAAACTACTAGTAGAGCACTAGTACTTGTATATTTAGTAGAGTAGAAAAACTACTACTACTACTACTCTTTTTCTTATAATAACCACTCTTCGTATTATAAAACACGCACATTTTCCACTAATCGTGATCCAATATGATCATCATCATCATGATTATTATTCTCTCCCAAAACCTCTCTCGTCTCTTTACAACAATTTATTGTACATGTCAGCAAAGGTGGTAGTGGTAGTAGTAGTAGTAGTGTGTCAGAGCAGTAAATAAACATGCTCACAAATTAAAATTCCAAAGTGTGTCGTGTTCTTTGCCATTTCACATTTCTCCTCTCAATAACGGCAGTGCAGTATAAAACAAGCAGTGCTGCTGACTTGGCCCTCTCGTTGTATATTATGCAGCGTTATAAAAAAGTGGAGGCGATAAGAATGTCATGTTGCTTTTACTAGAAAGGAAAAAGGACGACGGAGCGCAATGTTGAATGTGATTATAATCATCTGGAAAATATAGTCTGGTCTGGTCTGATATATTGGCAAAAGTTTTGAAAAGTTTTGGTCCCGACCATAGACACGCACGAAACACGTAGTAGTAGTAGTAGTACGTAGTTTCAAACATAATATTCTTGTAGTTGGTTAGGTATGCATACAACTTAAATTACTGCATGTTTCATTCATTCATGTATACAACAGCACACACTATACTATTTTTGCCTAATAACTTCAATGAATAATAAAAAATAAAAAATGTGTGAGAAAAGGAGGCAAAAGAGACAAGGGTGATTTTTAAATGGATTATTGTGAGGAGGAAACGATATCCAGCCAGTAGTGCGGCAGTAGTGTGTGCCACATGTCATGTAAGTACATGACTTATAATGACAAGGGCTTTAGTGTGGACATTCAATCACACACCACCACCACGACAATAATAATAATAAAGACACGATACAGTGGTGCATGATGATGATGATGATGATGATCGTGCTGTATTAGTCCTTTTCATTTCATTCAAGAAGAGTCCTCACTCTCTCTCTCTCACCCAAATGAACATTTTCTGTGAATGTGTAGTAAGCTTTTGCCCTATGCTCCTGATTTTCTTGGTCATGAGCCGAAACCCATGGTCTCTCCTCTCCGTCTTTTCGGATGGATGTAGGCATGCATATGTCGTTCGTAATGGAAAATAGGGGAGAAAAGGGGGAATTTATTATATTGTCTTGCTACCATTTTTTATATATCACATGTGTATGTATATAAAGATTTTATAGAAAAAAAAGATATATATCTTTTGCGATAATAAAGTGTTGGAAAACAGCTGAGATCAAGTAGTCAACTTTTGCAAAAGGAATGCATGCTTGTAGTAGAGTAGAGTAGTAACTTGCAAGCAAACACCGTCATCACCACCGCCAAAAACTACTTTTATACACAAAACACTCACATTAGTAAGTTTTTCCACTAACAACGTTACATCAAGAACTGGTATCCGCTTTATAGGAAATTTTCCTATGCGTTCCCCGTGCACTGTGGATGATGATGATGATGCAAACTTGTGATAATATGTAATAGTAAAAGTCAAAGGAACAGCGGAAAAAAGAGGAAATGAGAAGAGAACATGATGATCATCATCACATGAGAAGCTAAAAAGTAGCAGGAGTATAATAGTAGTGGTAGTAGAAGTGGTAGGGAAACCACGAGGTTTTCATCTTGATAATGATCACAGCATCAGCAAAACCATCATCATTTCCATTTCATTACTATTATTATTATTATTCCATTTTGTTAAG
>JAHZMZ010000010.1:0-19877 GCA_027743805.1 Lepidocyrtoides sp. E14
TGTAGCGTCTTTAAAGAAAAATATTCGAGTGGAAGTGTAGTCACCTGCAGATGACAGGCGAATTTCGCTTTTTACAACTTTATAATTTGTATGTTCACAGTGCTGTTAACATTAAGATAGTTTTCCTGAAAATTTAGAAGGTAAAACTTGTGCCGTTCGGTATACGACAACGAAGGTCGACTACGCATGAGAAGTAGGCACATACAAAGTTGAAACTACTTTTGTACATTATCCTGCTATGCATATAAAAGTCTTCTTCAATGACGATTTATTTACTGAAAGAGTAATATATAACAAAAATGCGTTCGCGGCTCGGATGCACAGAAAACGTGATGGACGAAGACGTAGAACCGAAACAGGACCACGATACCTAAAATCTTGGAAGGGATACATAAATAAACAAGCGTGTGTAAAGCCTTGGAGCTTCCGACAATTATTTTTCAAATACGCAAAACTATTTCCCTTCGTCTTTAATAAAAACAAAACGAGTATATAGGTACCATTTGCTCTTTGCCTGTGCTTTCTTTGGGAAAATTTAATGAGTATCAGAAAAGAAAAACAAAGAATAACCTAGAAAGGTAAGTTTTGGGATAAAATACAACACAAACAAAGTCAAGAGGCATACAAAAGAAGAATAAAGAACTGCGCAAACGATTCATGAATTAGCAAGCCCCTGTGAACACGAATACCAACCGCTTTAATGACTTAAGGCGGAGAAAGCACATAGTTTAGTAAAACGTGCAATTCAGCTTTTATCTGCTACTTGGGAATACTATCGAGCTACAGTGGTGGCTTAGAAAAAGCACACCGAAGCCTTCTTTCACCTTAAGTCAACACCATACCAAACAGTATGTGGTAGCAAACACAACTTACGTTACAGATTTCAGGAAAGGGCACATTTCTTACAACTTACGCTTGCTTTGCTTGAGTTTACTTCGTAAGTATTAAGTAAATTAAGAGAACTTACTATATGGAAGTTTACGATGTAGACGAAAGGGCATCCAAGAAAAGATTTTGTTCTTTAGTAATGAGCAGATGATATGTCAAGTAAGAAAGGATCCAAAAAAAACAAGGAGAAAGTAGGGAAAGTGGTTTCATCAATAGGCAAAGGGTTGCTGCGGTTTAGATGATAAAAGACAAAATGCTATTATATACTTCCCTGTGCTGTGTAGGTACACTGGACACACATGTGTGTTGAGGAAAGCAATTTTTACAACAAAAATCCTTGATTGATCGACTTCATTTGTTAAAAAGTAACAATGAAACAAAAGCTTTGTGGAGTTTTGCACCTCGAGTACTCATCTTTTCATCGAACCTCATCTACTGACTCCAGTGACTATGTATTATGTACGTATTAACAACAAAGTGACTGTCAATATTTTATGAGTGCATGTATTTATATACTATATATTGTTTCAGGAATAGCCAATGCATCATCTTTCATCTGCCTGCATAATATCCTACTACAAGCAGTAGTAAAACGGCAATGGCTTGTTATAAGGTACATTAGAGACCAGCTACTACTTATAACTATTTAGTTGAAAAAATCGCATTTTCTATTCTCGCATAATATAGTACTTTTACACATTATGCTTCTTAATAATATCTCAGTGCTGCACTCGAATAACATGGACAATTTAAAGGCAGAAAACAGACCTAATACCTAATGTAACTGTAGAAGGGTGAATAAAAAGGGAGCTAATGGATGCTTTCATTTTTCTTTCCGAGTTTGTCAGCGGCGAGTATTTTATATGTAAAAGGAGTAAAGCAACATGAGTGTGTGCATTTTTCACATGAAACACACTTACACTTTTGTTGCAAGAGCATACTTACGTACGTACATGCATAAGGATATAATTCCAAGCCACTTCAGTTATACTATTGTAGAGAAGCATATTATTTGATTTTTTAAGGAAGGCATGCATAGAAATGTGCGAGGTTTATTCCCATTGTAAAAAGGGATAATAATGAGAGACGGTCCATGTTCTTTAATTTCCTATTTTTTCATATGTAGGCAGTCTTTGCAACTCTACCATCATATCCAAAGTTTGTTAATAGTGCCTCGTGCCTTACACTTTACCTCATTTCACATTTTGATTAGATACTTCTCTTTGACTATTATTGCAATTTGTGTCCAATACCCTAGAATTTTCCCGTTCCTCCCTTGTTAACAGGTATGCATGCACGTTCTTTGGTTGAACAGCACGCAGTTTCAATTCAGTACGGGAATATTGAGAAAAGCTAACTTAACCAAACCACTATCTCTACCACATGACATGAATGCTTTTATTTCTTCGAAGCGAACAACTTTTGGATTTTTACTTAGGCATACGTCCCTAGCTTGGCAAAATCTTACGACGAGCTCCTTGAAATGGCTTACTAGTGTTGCCGAGTCCTATTTTAGTAGCCAGAAAATAGAACCTTTTTCCGTTTATTGCGTTTCCTATAATAATCCAACTTGCTTGCTATTACAATTTTCTTTTTCCTTCAGAATTTTCACAGAGAAAAACATTGGGTGCTCGTCTCGTCTTTTAAATCTGTTGTTATTGGTGGTAGGAAAGGGTGCATGCCACGCTTTATATTTTTTTATCCGAAAACGCGTCAAAATCCCAGGTTTACTACTGCTACTATAACCGTAAAACAATTTCACTTTTGTGTCTGGTACATCTACAACTGATGGTATATCCATCAAATACCTTTTTTATCAGGCTTAGAGTTGATAAGTTCCTGTAAACTCAATAGTGTCCTCTTTCTTTTCACGTTATATTTTCATTTATACCTATGTTTGCTATTGTTCTTGCTCAATTCCTCTCTCCTATTTTCTCCCTTTTTTTCTGTCCATGTGTGCATGCATATCAAGTGTGAGTTTGTGAGCAGAATTAGTGAGTATTACATGCAATTCAAGTCTGCTGGTCTGGTTTTATAGCACAGCTTGACAGTCTAGAGCAGCGACCAACCAACTTACCAACCACCACTGGTATGCATGCATTTACCGCCAAGGAAAAAACTGGAGAACGTTAGTGGGGCGCTGTACATTTTCTTTCGCTTATCATCACCGCACCAGTTAAATGTGTGTGTGTGATATCCAACCTTTCTTTTCTCGCCATGCTTATGTTTTACCGTAAAATCTACATTCACGCATACACATATTACTCATTCTCTCGACTCGACCCAGACCAGCAGAACACTATCATTTGGTTTTGGTAGTGCCATATACACACATTAACATTTTACTCTCGCAGAAATCCTGTCTTACAGTTAACTTGTCATATAACTATGTACACAGTGACTAAAGAGGAAGCAGCTCCACTAGTGGCGTTACTTTGCTCAAAAACGCTTTCACTTCTACCAACATACGCACACCAAGTTCGATTTGTGTAATGCTATCGGGCAGCAAATAGACGGGAGAGGGAAAGAGATTCAAAGAAAAGCAAAAGAAAAAAAATATAAGGTTGCACTAGTAGCAAGCAGAATGTAGCACAGAAAATAAACCTAAGTAGTTGCCTGAACTAAAACCAGAAGGGCACTCGTTCTCCCGATGGTTTCCTCTCCTCTGTAAAATGAAACTTTCTAACTGCTGCTACTACTACTCCTACAGCTCCACTCCACTGAAACTCGCTGCAGTATTACCAGTTTTTCTTGCTACTAACCGAGAAACGATGACTGGGTGTTGAGGAAAAGCACGCTGTAGGAAAAGGGTAGACAAAGCCTGTGATGAATACTCCCACCAAAAACTACTTACATTCCATACTCCTTTCCGTTTCAGTCAGTCAGCCTCTAACTCACACTCATACACAAACACACACCCTTATTGTCTCCTCCACACAGCCGATTACATTCCACTGAAAAAAAATACAAGAAGAGAAGCGAGTCGTTTTTAAACAAAAAAAATAGAAAAGAAGATCATCGGTAAAAGCAGACAAGGAAGTGCTTCTGCTAGTATTTTCGTGGTGGTATAGGCCATTGCAATTTAATAGTTTTGTGTGATAGAGCTGCCGCGCTAGTGCCATGCTTCTTGTTTTGTTGATGTAGCAGCGGTTATAAATGTGTTACAACCGAATCTTTATCAAAAAACATTGAGCATCATTCGACTTAAAAGTACTTTGTCGAGATCGTAGAAAATACCATGTAAAAGACATAATACATATGTGGAATGAAATGGTGGAAAATTTTAGAAAGCTCAGAGAATTTAAGTACTTCAGTTTATTCCTGTTATATAATAAATAAAAAATGAAAACTGTAAAAGAGAAAGTGGAAATAGAAAACACTTTTCTATGCTCTACGTTTGATTGGTCATCAAAGATATCAGGATCACTATTAGCACGAATGGGATAACCCAATAGTTTTATCTAAAGATGAGAAATATACAATGTGCTTATGTGCGCGTCCCTAATTGGAGCTAAAATTGTTATTGTATGTCATTTGAAATGTGGTTTGGTGCAGCAAATTTTCAGAGAACCAGAAAATAAGATGAAAATTAATCAATTTATCTGGGAGGGAACTTTCTAGATGGGAACGTAAGTTTTAGAAATGAATTAATTTCATGAAATTGCAGTACGTTGAACGATGGGAGGATTTAATCTAGCTATTAGTTTGGCAACAAAAAATGTTATCATTTTATGGGCTGAAAACGTTCTCTTTTGCAGTATATTCATTTATAGTAAAAGTTTTGTAACACGAAACCCAGTCCAGCAAATTCTGTACATTTTTTGGACATATTGACGTTTCATGATGATCACGTTTTACTGTTTTCCTCCGCAGACTGTGTGTTACGAGAGTGGTATTTAGATGGTAGATAGAAGTCATGCATCCACTTTTTTCATACTGAATAGCTAAATTACACCACATCATAATATTTCATTTGTAACTTATGGTTAGAAATGTACAATGATGCCCACACACACATACTTAGTTTGGGCTCTTGTAGGTGAGGAGTGATATTTTAGTTGCTTGTGTAAATATTTCCGGTTCGGATAGTTTACTCGGCAAACTTGATCATGATGTTAAGTGTAATATGATACATATTTTGACATTTCAAAGAGCTAAAGTATGTTACCTTGCGTTTCCTAAATACTAGGGAAAAATTTATAGACATGCGTGCTACCAATGAATTTCTTTTGAAGTTTAGAATTTCACCGTTGTATTTTTGACATTATTTGTCGTTTTTTGCATGGTATTGAGTCAATACTATACACGACAACGCATTCTATACATTGGCGGCCTATTTTACGATGATGGTTAACGATGGATGTCCACATTCTCGACAATAAAATAGCATAGCTATCAGATAGATAAGTGGCAATGCTACCTAAAAGCGATCTTTGATCTCTACCTGGCGGGCTCTTGTGGTAAATTGACTGGATTATTTGTCCTCGTGCCGTTTTGAAATTTTAGTGCCGTTAAAACTAGCTTTTCAATGTGTCCAGAAGATCGGAGTATACACAATGCACAATGATATGGTAAAGTCACAATTGACATCACTTTCATGCAAACTTTCTTTTTAGCTTAGGTGGCCTACTTGTTGAAATGATTTGGATATTTGTACTATCACTTCCAGACCAAAGTGAGCAGAAGGATATTATTATTGTTGTGTACTTTGACAGGCTTGGAAAGTTTGAAAACCTGACGTGCCTTTTATGTTTCTCATATTGTGCTGCCAAAGTAAACTTCCATGCATTTCCCTCTAAAATATCTTTCCAATCACTAAGTATTAATGCAAACGATTTAAAAATTCTATGCATCTGTAGGTAATTACGATTACGTCCATCTAATGAAGTTATCAGATGAAAAGCACCACAAATAAGGCAATTTAAACTACGTAACTTCTCAAATAAAAAACCAAGTAACGTATCACGCCAATCATCAGTTGAAAAACTTGAAATTCAACTAAATACCTATCATTGTAATGTCTATAGCAAAAGCAAATTTTGTATCACTATTGCTATCATGGTATTCATAAATACATAATGGGTATATGCATACTGACTGACTGACTAACAGCGACAACAAAGTAACCGTATTTACACTAACAAGAACAAAAACAAAGAAAAGTCTAAGTGAGGAATCATCACTGAAGCTATAAGGTTTTTTCTGTATAACGCTATACTGAGGAGCTTGTGAAATTTATTCAAACATTTTTTCTAGAAATCATCCCTTTAAGTGCGAATTGCGAATTTTCTTTGTCGCAAAGCATCAAAAGTTGATTGCTAGGAACCAATTTTTCTTTTGCTGACTACTAATCTGGTTACGTATGCTAACAATGTTCCATTTGTTCTCAAAGGAAAATCCTTGGAAAACTGCTAGCGAAGTGAAACAAACCAGATAACGGTGTTTACCGTAATGATTCTATACCCGTCATAACGGACATGGAGTCAAAAGATTATTGTTGTATTATGTCCCACGCCTCATTCAAGCTCTATACTAATGAGAGAACTAGTGCTGTGTCAACTTTTAATTCAATATTGTTTTTCAACAAAGTAACTACAGACCTCATTGTTTTAGCTCTTTAAAACACGAAAGCAACATGAGTACATGATTATAAAGTGAAAAGTGCCTTTGATACTTTTGTATATTATGTTTATAATATGCCGAAATAAATCATTCTCGGAATAAGCTGTTTCTTTACTCAGTAAACTTTATCGAAAACATACTACGTGTACGTACAATTTAAATGTTAAAATGAAGTAAATTGAATTTATTTAATGATGGTTACGTTTTCCATTACACAAAATGTTACTGAACTGGGTAATATGTACTGAAAAGATTCACAAAAGACAGACCTTATACCTTGTTATCCAGATTAAGCTGGCCAATGTATAAAATCAGCATATTTTTGAGAGCACAATTTATTGAAATATCCATTATCTAAATGAAGGTGCATTCATTATAACATAATTTATTGGGAAGTTTTAGTTGCTAAATGTAGCACAACAACGATGTAATGTTGGCAAAGAACTATAAATTTCAAATATCAACCATACACGTCGATACGTTTATATTTTAATGAACCTTATCTGATTATGTATGTATACCTAAGTGATGATGACAGAACCACTTTCAACCAATTGAGAGTTTTACTCAAATTGCACTTGAATAAAGTGTCGTCAGTCAACAACATATAAAACCTGAATACAGACAAGCTAAGCTGATAAAATTTTGCTATTTTAACGCATTACTAATGTGTTCATTGATTTTAAGACTGCTTACTAAGCCAAAGGTGTCCAGTTTTTTGTACCTTTTTCTCATTTTAGTAACGCTCATATAAATATCCTGATTTCTGTAGGAAAAAACAGGTAGGAAAAAGGAAGTGTAATGTTAAAATACTCGAGAGCAAGTCATAAGAATTCTAACATAGAATTCCTAGTACATTTATATACACATTGATCTAAACCAAGAAAATAATTAGGATAACTGGAGTATCTATATTAAATATTTTTTCTATAGGCCATGCGCAACAAATTTAAATGAGATGAAATTCTAGTAAGCTAATTCATTAATTCATAAATGAATAAAAGTAGAGCAACCAGCAGGATTTTTTTTTCTCGCAATGCATGCAACCCGTATGACAAAGTGTACATTCCTTCTAGCAAAATTAATGTCTTATATTCGTCTACTTGTACGCTTGTTTGTCTTTGTAGTACAAAGTTTGTACACCATACAAGTAAAAATATTATTGCAACTTTGGGCTGGACAAACATTATTATTCTGCAACATTTCGAGTTCTTAATTCACAAGAGAAAAAGTTTTATATACAACAACCATTAATTCCAGTTCACTCTGGTATGTTTTTTTCTCTCAGTGATTATTCTCCATACTTAAATTCAACAACTGTATTGACTATGCATGCATTTTTTGTGAGCAGTAGGAGTTTCTAGATGAGTTCGTATCGTTAGGAAAGTGGACAATGCTGTAAGGGAAAATTCACAATACGGAAGTAAGTGCACTATAGATGTTGCTGAACCGCTGAAGTAGAATTTTTTTACAGTTAGTTTATTGTCTGGTGTATTCTTATGCGTCAATGACGAACTTCGATTTATTCTGTGACAGCGTGTATTATTTCTTTTTCGGGGTTCCAAGCATATTATGGTCGCTGTACTTATGAGGAAACACTGGAACTAGAGCATTTAATCGTGAAAATTCAGTAAAAGCTTCACATTTTGGCATTTATCACAATAAGAAAAACAATAAAATTATTTGCGTCTAGTCTCAGGTTCCTGTAATAAGTCGTTTTGGAAATATTCAAGATTTTTCATTTCCGCTACACGTTTCCATGGAACCTATTGAAGGTTAAATATGTTCAATAAAATTATTTGCGTCTAGTCTCAGGTTCCTGTAATAAGTCGTTTTGGAAATATTCAAGATTTTTCATTTCCGCTACACGTTTCCATGGAACCTATTGAAGGTTAAATAGGTTCTTTGGACTATAGGTATTGCACCATTTACTTGTGTGCAATAAACCAATATAAATCACGTTTGCATGCATTTGTACATTGTGGCCCAAAGTCAGTATGTAAAGGCCCAAAATTAGCGCAGGGGTTAACCCTTCGTTCACCAAGCTTCATATGGTTTTCATAGAAAGTTTGACCGAAAATCGAAAATTGTACAATATCTCCAAAACGACTTGAGGAATTTAGGAATTTGAGACTTGGCCCAAGGACTTACCCTTCTTAGTCATGAACTACATTTTCACGCTCCAGTGTTCCCTCGTTAGTAAACATTACACCAACCAATCCTGTTTGGAGAAAAAAACAGTTGTTGAATGAAAGGATTAATGATAAGTTTCAATAAACGTCTGTATTTATTATTTAGCACTTTTTATATTTTAAATTGAGAAACTTTACATGGACATATTGTTGGTCGGCAAGCCGTCAACTGTATTTAGTTGAACTAAAGACACACGCAGCTCCTCATATAAAATCGTACTGTTGCATTTTTTTTACCAACACTAACATGGCTTACTCATGTATACTCATACATACATGTACATATTATGGTTAACTATAAAAATACGGATATTAACTAAAATACTTTCCAACAATAAAACTAATTCAATCATTGGGACTATTAGAAAATTATCTTTTGGTCTCTTATCTTCATGTCAGTGAAAACAGTGCAGGATTTTCGCCATGTTCATGATTGCAAAAAAGCCTGAGAAAGTCAAAGACCCTGTTTTAGTCGAAAGGAAATGTTATTAGACAAAAATGTCATTGCTATAAAATACACGACAATCTTATATGACCGCAGTGCAACGATAAACAAAATGATTAGATTTGTCGGACGGAAACCACATCTAGTATCCATAAGAAAAAGAATGTCATGAGAAGAAAAAGCAGTAGACGTTTACGATTTTTGTGCTTTTTGCAAAGGTTTAAATGAGCAGAACACACACCATGTGAAAAGATTGTTGGAAATTATACTAACATATACCTATTCATATATGACTTTGGCTCTAACGCTACAGGGAATTCATTCTACCGCAGCTCTGGCAATGAACAATGAGAAGACACAAGATATTTGCTCCCTAAATGGTTGTAATATACTTGCATGGACAACATGTTAAGTCGAATATGTGTATTTTATGTACGTACATTTGTATGGCATCATGTCTGTGTCGGTATTTTTCATTTACTAACCGTAGTAAAACACAAAAACAATGCTTCTCACACTAAACATATTATATTGCGTGAAGGAACTAATAAAATTAAGAACCGGGTTTGACCACCGAAAATCTCTCTTCTATTCTTTGACAGAAAGTTGGCACACACCGATTAAAACATAGAGAGTCGTTTTTTTTTCTTCCTCTCAACTTGTGGACTGCAACAGCCACTATTACCATGCACGATATCATGATGACACGCCCGACCTCTTTTCCTGGAGCGTTAGACTGGGATTGGCGTGATGTGATGTGACATGTCGGTGAACGTGAAAAAAAGAAGAGAAACTACAACACATGTCTATGAGGTACCATCATCATCAATATCGTCGTCATACGGAGTCCAATAAGGCACAAACTATTCTAATCGTTGGATTAACAGCATTATGTACAACTAATGTCTATACTTTCTCCAATCCCTTTTTGGTATAAACGTATAAATAATATCAACATGCATATTCTTCTGAAACACACATGACTTCACTTCAGCTTTCAAACTCAACTTTTAGTTTACAACACACTACAACAAAATCAACACAATGCATAATCAGCACGAGACCTACACCGTCCCTGCTGCTTCTACTGGCCTAAACAAAAACTGTAGTGATGCGAGAATAGTGAAAAAGCTGGAAAACTTTTGTTCTTACTTGTAATGTAAAAGGGGAAAGCGAGACTTATTGTTCTTGCTACTCATGTTGTACATGGTGTCTCACGAGACAATTCAATAAGTTGACACGGTGTGTGGAATAGAAAGGTGTCCAGTCACAAGACGAATATCATAATGCCAAGCCATGACTAAAACAAAAAGCTAGACAACTACTACTGCTTACATAGTCAAGTGTACAATAGCGTGCCACGGTCCGTAAAATTTTATGCGAAGACATATTAATAAATGTTATTGTATCATACAGAAATGCATCTAACATTAAATATTATCCTGTTTCTTATAGAAAAGAGATTTTACTAGAATGGCTGTGCATCGTACTAGAATATTTTGAGATTCCCCGGGTACAATCAAATAAGCATATGCTTACAGGGTCTGCATGTTACATAATAAGTACCGAATAATATTATTCTGTTATTTAGTAAATAACTAAAACTTACAAAAGTGTAAGTTATAGTCGATAGTAAAAGCAGCATTAAATAAATAATTAGACAACATCGTACAGTTACCAAACTGGAGATAGTCAGCCATACATATTAACAGTATTAAAGTTTCCTGTTATTTCTGACATCATCAGAGTAATAGATGATGTAGCTGACCCAACAGCAGAAAAGAGGTAACAATGAAAGCGCATGTTGGAGTATATGGTACATGCTGAGAGAAAGAAAGAAGAAACTTGTTGTTGGCTATTCTACAGAAAGCATGTCTATTATTGTCATTTAGAGAAAGAAGAAAGGAGAAAGTGAACGCTTTTCCATTCTCCACTAGATCAAATAAAATTGTTAGTTGCCAACCTAGTTGCCCTGTTGCTGCTGCTCTACTCGGTGCTGGTTAAGCTTATTTGTGAATTTACTTGCAATGTGTATTTATAGGCATTTTTTCAATTGTGACAGATCATCGGTTGTAATTCAATAGCAAAGTGTCACCTACTACGAGAAAATAAATGGTAAAAATAAAAAGAGAAGAGAAAATCCGCTCTACGGCTTGTTCTCCGTTAGTGGAAGTATAAGCAAGCATCAACAAGCAGGACCGCTGGACTGAAGTTACGACTGTATCAATTATTTTGCAGAGAGGGAGAGAGTTCCAAGTGAAAGCCGACACAAACTGCCGTTTCATCAAAAACGAACAATGGAAGGAGGTAAGTTGTAAAAACTATTCACTATTCATTACTTTACCTGATACCTATGCTCTATTATTAAGTTGTCATTAAACAATTCGAAGCTATATGCCACGCCACAAACGGAGAGAATGGTAAAGGATATAAATGGAAAAATAGGCTACCAATGCAGTAGTTGATAAAGTGAAATATGGCCATTCATTAGTAATTACGAGAAAACTTGTGTTTGGGAAAATTTGCTCGCTACTACATTGTATAACTTTTGTTTTGGGTATTACTGTAGCACTACTTATGAACCTATGCAATTACCGGCCGCTAATGAAGCAGAGTGCAAATGATTGAATGCGCACATTCAATACGAATAATGATCATAGTATTAAATTAAAGTAAAACGATACAAATTTGCACTGGGTAAAGAGTATTAAAATAACAACGAAGTACGATGACACGCAGAACATGAGAATTTATTGGGATTATTAGTGATAAAAGTAGACCGCGTCATTTAAAAAAAAGATTTTTCATTGAGTAATCAATAATCATCAAAACTACCAAGTCATTAAATACTTTATGAAAATAGCAGTTAGCCGTGTCCTGTGTTAGGAAGGCAAAATTTTAAAGCAAATTGTATAAATTTTGTTAATTTATTACCCTTTCCCGCGTTTTTAGGGGTTTTTAGTGAGGTTTATGTGTAATTCTGGTTGATATTCTTAACATTACCACGTTTAATAATATCTATGCAAGATTGTAGGGTTAGTTTAAAATTCCATTTTCCACTATGCACGCAGTTGTCCATATTTTTCCCTTTGTCTATGTTATGTCGTTTCGTGATGAAATGTAGACGACAAGAAAGTTCACGTTAATTTTTAAGTCGTATCGAATATCGATTATTTTTTCTATTCATTTTTCGTTGTCGTTGTTTATATTGTTTTACTAGAAAGTATAAAGGTATGGGCAACAGGGAGAGCGATATATATTTTTAGAAAGCTTCTGTACAAGCGTATTCTATATTCTATTAGAGTACAGTTGTAGTACAAGTACAACTTACTACCCAATCACATAACATAATATAACACATAAATATATAGTATATAACTGGAACATATATATATATATTATGCATACATTGTATATATTTAACTAGAACAAGGACACCTTACGTATCCAATAGGAAAATGCTTTTAGAGAATCATTCGTTTCGATTTAATTGTACAGAGGTCAGCCGCACGAAATTAGAAGGGAATGCTAGAGTAGTATTTCTTTAGAAGGCATTTCGTCGAAAATTATGCATTCTATTTTGTGTGGTGACAATTCCATGTTTATTATTGCATATACAGCAGAATCAAAGGTACTCATTTAAAAATATATTAAATGAAGGAGCACTAAAATGGAGCATAATGGCATATAATTTATTGGCAAAAGAGTATCTTTTTAGATTATTAAGTTTTTGATTAATTATAGTCGAGTCAGCAAATTTATTGTGCTCTTAGGAAATGGACGACACTATCGAACCAAGGAACCACGATTGCTACCGATATTCTAGATATCAAAGCAAGCAATCGTAGTCTACAAGTCAACACACAAAACCAAAATCAAAATGCATGCATTTAGAATGCATGATTGTATGCTAGCTTGACTTGGTTCTGGAGAAAAATGTGAATATGAGACAGACAGGAAATTAAAAGCGGACTATCCATTAATTTTAATGAAACCAAGATATGGGCTTTTTAGTCTGAAACCAATTTATTTTTGCAGCTGTTTTCTTAGCGAGGAGACTAGAGATGTGTCAATATTCCCCAAAATAAGAAATGAAAAAAAAAATAAACATTTTTCCAGTGATTTTATCTTTTGTACGTATGTATTCCCAAGCCCATTGAAGTAACATTTTCCCAAAAAGAGTAACATGTAGACGACCACAAAATTCACAATTAATACCCCCGAAAATACCTACCTTTAAATATTTTTTCAAAGAAAAGTTGTAACAGACAGAAACCAAATACAAATTAAGTGGAATGACCCAACGTACGGTTTACTAATGAACTGGAAATATATGCTTACCAATGGTAGCTCATTTTTACCACTCCATTAACATATTATATGAGACATAAAGGCATCCTCCACTTAAAATGAAGACTAAATTTGAACAAAGGCAAGCTCGAAAAAGCAGAGGTAAACAAAGAACAAGTGAAAACCACCACGCCAAAAGTAAGACACTAAAAAAAGCACCAAACAGGCTCTTTGATATTTTATTTTCTAACCTCCCTTGAATAAGAATGGAATGGGTTTTATGGTCTTCTTAACTGTGGAGTGAAGATAGTGACGGTTGGTGGTGCATATGGAATGCTAAGGCATCAAGTGGAAGTTAGCCAAGCAAAGACTAAAAAGGAACGCAAGGCGGTGCACACAGTACAAAAGACGTTGTTTGTGTTGTATCATGAATATTAATGAGTTCAGTTGTTAGTAGAAAATGTCTCGAAAGAAGATTCCCGATTAACTAAACGACATTTTTTGCAATATACATACCTTACTTTCATATTAGGTATGTTAATGGTGATATTTACTCGAGTATAGACTATTATAGAGATAGGTATGCTATGCTTTCGACTTAATAACTACATACTATCTAGATGGTTTTTAGTACAATGAAAATGCTATATTTGAGCTTCTTGACACTACGCTGTTAGGCAATCAGATAAACATTGCGTGTAAGTCCTAGGATATTTTCTCAATTACAATTTTGTCTTTCAAGTAGGGTTAAAACTTTATCCTGTCACGGTTTTAACGTTTCGACCTGCTTTCTAACGATAATGTTTGATGTTAGAAATCTTTTTTATTTATTCTTTACTACTGAAGGCACTTAGGCATCACATTGTTCCACCTAATTAGTTCACACTACATTCCATCAATGATTCATCTCTGAAATCAAAACCTGTACACACATACAGTGTACACTACTGTACGTACCGACGTACTTCTTTAAGGGGAAATGAAACGGTAGTGGATCTCTGAAAAGTGTTGAGTAATTCCTAACAAAACTATCTCTTCCACGTAGACTTAATCCATCTAAAGCTTCCAGGTTGTTTCAGGAAATTGAGACAAACAAAATAAATGAATTTTAATGCTTTTCTGAATGCTTCTACAACTTTGATTAGTATTTCAGGGTTAGGAAAAGTAAGTCACCCTATTTGAAGCCTTTACAGTGTTTTCTTTCTCCGTCTGTGAGTAGTTCCAGTTTGTCTGCTTAAGGTTTGCAATTTATAACAGTCTGAGCAATGTACTAAGTAGTTATAAATTTTGCTTACATATATACTAAAGCTTAATCCGTCATTTGGAAGGAAAAATCCTACTAACATTTCAGCAATTGTTGCAGTTTTGCATTGTCTGATCATTTAGTAATTCAGAATTGCAATGAGCTCTATTAAATCCCTAAAATTAATTCATTTCAAAACAATTATTGCATGTAGTTTCTTTTATAAGTGTCAATGTCTCAAAAATAATAACTAAATGTACAGAAACTAACATTTTATGCATGAGTTATGTATCTATAAAAATTCAGTAGTGCATGAATTATATTTTGAATCTTGTTCCCTTTTTTTACAGTTTGTCTTCATTCCAACCGCTTTACAAACGTAGTGTTTCTTTGTCTAATCGTAAGTTTGACATTTTCTCCAACGACTAGAAGTAAATCAGCGTCTGTCCTGCTGAACCATTATCGTGCTTCCAAAAATGACAACTACAGCCTTTTCCATTATGCACATGGATCACCTTCCTTACAATCAAATGGCGGAAGCAACCGATTCCACACTAGCATTTTTTCTGCATTCCCNCCTGCTGAACCATTATCGTGCTTCCAAAAATGACAACTACAGCCTTTTCCATTATGCACATGGATCACCTTCCTTACAATCAAATGGCGGAAGCAACCGATTCCACACTAGCATTTTTTCTGCATTCCCATCATCAACCACGTCAAGGACAGTTTCATCACATTCGCAGCTCCCAACAGACATAAACCTTCATCTCACCTCTTCTTCATCACTCCTTGAACATCTTTTTCCACATGCTTTTTCTCAAAATGAGAAGAGAAAGCAACTAGCCAGAAACACTAACAGTTATAGTAGAAACACTAACCGTAATGATAGCAGTAATATTTTTCTCATTCTTGCGACTAACTTTTCTTCTTTTAACTTGGATATGGAGAAGAATGATGATAGCAATGGAACTTCTCTCTTTAAAAGTACACAATACGGCAGGAACGCTAGTGTTATTATTAATAACTACCATGAGAAAAAGCGGGAAACTGCAATGACATTGGAAGAGAAAATAAATTGCTGTAATAATAGTAGCAAAGGCAAACCTGTTGTAGTACTCCCACAGAAAAGAGTGCACCGTAGTATACATCTACGAGAGAAACACAAAGTAGCAAAAACTGTTGATGCCTTAGGCTCATTTCCGGTTGCATACCTAATGAGTTCGTATTACACGTTTGGGTCCACACTCATGTCAACAAAGCCTTTTGACAACACTTCAGGTGCCGGCAGTCACAGCAGGAGTAATATTAGTGATGATGGTGAAATGACACCTGGAGAAATTATTAAATCTAACAGCACTAGCAAAAACACTAACACTGCTGCCGTTCTTCGTCAAAGTAATAATGAGGATGTTAATGATAATCGAAATGACACTCTTAAGGAATTTACAACGCCTTTGGAAAATGAGGATGGTGGCGGAGTTAGTAGTAATGAGATTTTACCGTATCCGACAAAGCTGTCTTTAGAAGCAGTAGAGATGTCAGAAGCAACGACCTCATCATCATCATCTTCAAAAGATTTGAAAGCCATTTCTCTATCTGAAGAAGAAGCAGGTGACATTGGTGGCACAAATGAGACTACCGACGAAGAGAAATTTTACAATATGACAGCAGGTAAGTTGCATGACAGTTTTTTGAAACAATAATTACAGCTTGTTTAATATTTCATGCATGAGTTTAATTAGCACTTGCAGTACTTTTCAAACTTTTTTTCAGGATGTTATTAGGGTATTAAAAATTGTACAGTCGTAATTCAGTCATTTGGTCCAAGCTTTATCAAAAGTGCTGAGTATGACACTAATTATTATAAGCATGTTTAATACTTAACATGAAATAGGCATGTGTTTAAAGCTAAAAATTTGCTTATAGCTAGATGAAAGTATTTAGGATAAGTTTGTAGTTTGCTTGCTATGAGCACTGACGCTTTACGACGAAAGGCGATGCAGACAGGTCTGAAAAGTAAGCAAATTATTTTTTTATTTTAGAGCTAGATGAAAGTATTTAGGATAAGTTTGTAGTTTGCTTGCTATGAGCACTGACGCTTTACGACGAAAGGCGATGCAGACAGGTCTGAAAAGTAAGCAAAATATTTTTTTATTTTAGTTGCTTGGCTGTACGCAAGCAATATTTACATTTTAAATCCTATAGGTTTGTAAAACATAAATTGTAAGCTTTCACTACTTTCTCTTGTCATGGTTGAAATTGCTTACAACACACAAGGTCTGATTTTACTTTTGATGTTGTGTTTGATTAATGTTAACATTTGAGAGGAATGAAGGTTAGTGGCATGGAAAATTCGTTAGCGGGCAAAGCGTTTTTCCTATGTGCTGTAAGTGGCATCAAATCTCTGTTTACAATTTGCTTTACCCCATCTTCTCCCTTTTCGCCTTTCTACTTACCAACTGTTATCTTTTATCCCTATCCGTATAATTAATATTTTACATGTATATTGTATACATAACTGCGTATCACCTCGGTAAGAAACTGCATAGGCTATGTAGGACCCAGCTTGCTTAGAAATTATTACCTACACGAAATGTAAACACTGCACTGGTAAATACTCAAATCCAAGATCCATACAGATGTATATAACCTGGTGTATGTAAGCATTTGTATATCTATGAATTTAAAAAACAATACAAAACAGGCACTCACATCTGCGTTAAAAACTAGCGAGCCATGTAACGAATCAAAAGTAAATTATGAAGCAAGTCAACAACTCTATGAAATTACACGTTTCGCTATGATAAAGAATTTCTTCCTTGGAACACATTAGTTTCAAATGTATGTCATGTCATGGTTTTCTATGATATGCTTTCTCTTCACAGCCAACAATATTAATGAGGTTTCAGAGAAGTAGAGGACTTATTTTTAAACTGGATTACGTGGTGGAAAGCATGTTGTATTTTCAAATTGCAAAATGTATAATTTTGTTTTAACCATTTCTGGTTTGAAACCCTTGATGCAATGTATTAATGGGAAGGAAAAGAACCCACAATTGTCTAAACCATATTAGTAATGGTGAGACCATACAGTTGGTCAAATGTGTGGTTGTTAGCTTCCAAGCATGGATTAGCATGATCTTTTGAAATTCTCATTCTAAATGAAGATTAATTTCAGTTGCCATTTATTTCTCATGTAAGGTAGGGAGCTATGCATAGTATAAGTAGAATATAAGGGGTCACTGCTGTAAAACACTGTAAAACTGGCAAAGTTTTAGTCAAGCACGTCAACGTTTTTAATGTGCATTCGCGCGTCTAACTCCCTAGTGTAATATTTAGGCAGATATTGTAATGTGGATGGTACTAAAAGAACAATGCATAGGTAATAGGTATATATTTTTGATGCATATTTTGGGTAAAAATATTTCACATCTGTTCATTCCATTTGATTCATTTATGTATATGTAGCATACCTCTCTCTTAATGGAATACTTGAGTCAAGTCAACCACTCATTCCTCTTTCCATTAAAAATTTTACACAATTTTTTTTACCTGTTCTCACAAAGCCAAAGCGAAATGGTAATCATGTGTGACTTTGTGAGAGTTAGGGACTTTCAAGTGGAGCCAGAATCCCATCTGACTGGCAGACATTTATCCCGCTTTTCTGTCTGCTTACAGTGTCACCAAAAAACGTAAAATAATGTAACATTAATGTGCACCTTTCTCTTTCTACTTTACTTTTTTTTATGTACTCATGAATTCATGGATGAATAAACTCTGCTGATATGCTAACTTTTTTCAGAGTATGAGGGCTTCATTGATGATGATGTGTTAACATTTCGGTTCGGCTGGCTTGCTCCCGTGGTAGTTAGTGATGATGATGTTGGCGGTGGTGGAATTTTGTGGTATTTTACGTCGAGCCATTTCATCGTTCTTATCGTCCAACAGCAATAGTGAATTCGTGACTATCTAACTGTAACACGTACTTTCATCATTGTCATGCACAATATATATGTGCAAAACTAGAAAATTGAGTATATATTTATGAAGACGCAAATAAGCAGTGATAAATGAAATATATATGATATGTTCAACTAGAATTTGTAGAAAATCTCGTTATTTTTCTTTGTGGTTGGTTGAGAGAGAAGGAGGGAAAACTGAAAGGACGGAGAAAGGAATTGCTACTACTACTTATGTATGAATGTCCCTTACAACTGTATCAAAGCAAAGCACAACATCATATCATACTATTCTAATAAAAGTACAGTCAAAAGAAGCGTATGAACAGCAGGAGAACTGTAATAGATAAAGGCTGGAGACAGAAGAACACGAAAGCTAGAAAAAGTGAAATGTGAAATGCATATCATTCACGCAAAATTATGATTAATGTTCTAAGGAAGGGTATTTTGCTGTATGAATGAGAGAATAGACATGAATATTATGAAAACTCATTGTTTGCATGTTATTGTTGGCTTGGCCGTCTCGAAAATATTTGTGGTAGTGCCGGAACCGAACTTTCTCTTCTTACCGCAAATATAATATGATCTTTATATGAACATAATACAATGAAGAAAGATTGATATTGGCTTAGAAGATATATTTGCGTTTTGTTTGCTTCTTTATATTATATTATTCTGTTTCTCTTTTGATGGTCATGTTCGTCAGCCATGCGAATTAATGCGTACTATGTACACATGGCGTTTGTTGTTTTTCATTGGTTTGATGTCAACTTTGATCTTGATAAGATATTAAAAATATAAATAGGTGGGTACATACATATATATCTTCCCAAAAAGGTGAAAAATAAGTCATGTACCATTGAAATAAATTAATGCTTCTATCTATTACTGTCCACATAATGCTTGTATGCCTTAGAACGGCAAATGCCTTAAAGGGAGTTGGCACATTTTTTCGTAACTTTCCTAAAACCAATCGTATAATAAATACGAAAAACAAAATATTTTCCTCTGTTCTTCACTAAATTTACAATGCAAGTAGCAGCACAAGAAAAAGTTACTACTAAAAACCACATTTAAGCTGATCTGTGGTAACACTGTTGTAGGAAAGAATGCAAACGGGCCTATGTATTTTTGCACATAACTGGTGCTCAACCAACATAACAATTTTCCATTATTAAGTGACGAAGTCACTTATTGGTTTCGTTGGTTTTGTCCGTCTGTCCGTCCGTCCGTCCG
>JAHZMZ010000011.1:0-11231 GCA_027743805.1 Lepidocyrtoides sp. E14
AAGCTCTACACTCCTGCACTAGTGCCATATGCGAGAGATTTCCACCCTTAACCCAATGAGAAAACTTTAACATGGGCTGCAGCTACAGTGCGACGCATTATCTTCTTCATACATCACTGTCATTGATAGCGAGTTATTTTGAGTAGATACGAAACGGAATGTTTCATTATTATAAATATCATTAATCGTGGGTTAGTAAGTCGTGAGCCACGACAAATATAATGGAAATTTGGCCTCTCCTACTACGGCTTCAATGGAATACTTCAGGAAAAATGTTTGCGCAAAGACTAGAGAATATAAAGCTACTTAATACAAACAACAAATGAAAGTTTCTGCCTTTTTAAATTAATTAAAAAAAACCGTATCAATGTCCATCTTTCACACACAATTCATTCCATTTGTATTATGCATTCATTTTCTACTGGTAAGTCAGACTTACTGCTTGCAGTAACTTGTACTACTTAAATACGCACAACCGAATTCACGTCAGAAAACAAACTACAATATTTTTCATGAACGACAAAACCAAATGGCAGATTTTAGGTATTGACTGTATATTTAAATAGTACTCTAGTGTAGTATTGCCGACACGTGATTTCCGCAACTACAATTAGTTCTACAACACAGGGCTTAAGTGGAGAATAGGTATTTGTTGAAAACAGTTAAAGGACTAGAACTGAAATTATTACAATCAAAATACCAAGATCAGAAATTAGAGATCGAGGCAGAGGACTAAACTAGAATAGTACCATTCAAGGCCACAACGAAAGACAGAGTAATAATCTAGAGAGGCTTTTTCAATACTTTTTTAATAATTGTGACTCCTAAGACTACCATTTAGTGCAGATTACAAACTCGAGTATGACAGAATATTGCACACAGACTTACAATAATTACACAAACAAATTATGTTTGCATAAATTATAAAAATAATAAGCTTAGTTTCCATAAAACGGCAGCAACACCTATGAAATTAATGATGGAATGATTTGACAAGCAAAAGACTTGTCATTCGTTTGGATGGCTTCAAGCTAGCTAGTTCAGTTATGTCATAAATAAATTGCTGTATTTACGCTTCGTTTGCAAACCCGTGTCTCACCAATTCGCCAAACTTTTTAACGTACTATCAGGCTGTCCTTTGTCCTGCCCTGGAATGGCTGACCGTCAACGCAATCGTCGGATATCCTAGATTCCGGATGGACCGAATGGAATGCAAGTAGCATTAATTACATCACACTATCATGCAATTATAACGCTCATCATCATGTGAAGTGCATAACCGGAACATTATCATGTTTCCATAGTAAAGGCTCGGGCGCCCAATATCGGGCCCCATCTAATTTTCCCCTACAAGAAATACACTACTTCGCTTGCATACACACGCAAACTATTCATCATAATGTATCACTTGTCACCTCTCGGCAAGTGCTTGTGATAATATGACATTTTTAAGCTCTCCTTGGTTATTTTTCTTACTTACAGGACCACACATAGAATAAATTTTTTTAAACAGTTATTAGCAAGATCGCATCAAATGATCGCAGGTTTACCAAATTGAAAAAACCCATCACGAACTCATTACCGTATCTCCAAAATAAGCCATACTTTACAATTACTGGCCGAACGGCTCGAACTCTTAACACGTTCACTCGATTTCTCCATGATTTCCACTGAGCACATATTCGCGAGACTCTCAGGTAATGAAATCTCGGCGCCACGTAAATAGATTCTAATACATTGCATCCCATTGGCAGCAAAAAACCGGAACAAACCATTGTAACAATATTTAACGTACATGCTGCTACATAAACAAAGTTTGAAATTTCACCAGGCGACATTCGCACAATGATCCAATTTAGTCCTACCATGCTCCAAAAATTTGCTGTCAATATTGCATGCACTCCCCAGTCAAATGCACCCTCCCAGTTGCAAAAGATTACAGAGAGTGAACAGTAAAAGTGGACAAACTGGTTAGGAAGTCGAATTTTTGTCAGCAATTTGCGAGCAATATTGAAAACTCGAATAATGCAGACGTATAAACAACAGCATAAAAAGCACATGCCACGAGAAACCTCTGCAATCACCAGAAAATTAATTATAAATCGAATTAAAATTAATCCAATGATCGTTTTCAAATCGCGGTGCAATGGGTCGGAAGCAATGCGTCCAACTACAAAGGCAGTAGGATCCAGATCGGCAAGCACAAGAGGAAATGCAGCAGTCCAGGGTAATGAGGCGCACAACAGAACGATTAAGACAGGTACGTAGTCTTTTAAGGATGGAGTCATTGTCATCTCCGTTCTACTATTATAACCTAAAATTAAATGAATTAATTAGTTGAGTCAATCATGAAGATAGTATTTGCAGTTTACTGAATTATCATCATGAAAGATAAGCTTACGTTTATCCATTTTCACGGAAAGCTCCAATATCGCATTGAATGACAAAAGAACTCTACTGTTTGCCAAAAAGCATAGTGATATTGCCAGCGAAGAGTATAAGATAAACATTATTAGGAAAATAATTATGTGTACAAATTTGTGTTTCTGACTGGGAAAGAAAAACTGGAATTTCAGTGAGCATGGTAAGTGCAGCAGGCCCATTAGTCCAATTATTAGGACCGTAAGTATGTTTGGAATGTTTCGGTAGGAAGGTTTCCGCCAGACAAGTTTTGTATAATTTTGGTTCCATGTTACAGTAAGTGGCCAAATAAAACGAAATAAATGTTTGTAAAGCTGGAAAGCTCTTTCTTCAAAATTTGTTAGAACCTCCGTTTTCATTTTGCCATCGGTAAGGAATGAATGGCTATCAATGGCAATTGATATTCTTGTAAATTCATGTGGAGCAGATATTAACATTTAATGGAAAATGCTAATACCAAAATTATGACCAATTTTTTTATTAGAGCAATCTAGGGTTCTAGCTGTGGAATGCTGGAATTTGGGAACGTAGGGTGGATAAAACTAGCAAAAAAAATATTCAATTTTCTTATAAAAGCAACTGACAAGGCAAGCTTGTGGGTTGTAAATTCAGGATTGGGAGACAACGGAACAGTATTGGTAGCTTTCAACACGACACTCAACATTCTTATACCCTTGGGTAAAGACTTTTAGAAGTAAAACCTGCGTAAATTAACACCACGTGTTCGCAACGCCCACTACTGGACTTTTGTCCCAATCTTGATATTACAACCTTGAACCTACCCTTGTAAGTAAAATAGGAAAACACCAAAAAGCAGGCAACCTGGTTGTACTAATTCAAATTAAAGCAAGACCAAAATTTAAACCATTTTTAAACATTTTAGACAGGCCACATTTTTAAATAACCCATGAATTTTTTCGTTAATCCTTTTGAGTTTCAAAAATTAGCCAATAAATTGGCTAAAAGCTACGCAATAAAATGAATTGACAAAAACATACCTAAAATTCAGTTATTTCTCTTTTGCCATTACTCTATTAGTTAATTTAAAATGATAATATGACATTCATGGTCATGACATTATACAAATTTTTGTAGGAAACAAAGCTAGTTGTTTTCTACGGTATGATAATATCCTCTTATATGAGAAGAGAACAAATTTTCTGGGAAATTACTCCTTTTTATCCCATCATTAATTTGCATTATTGATGGGATACAAAGAAACTTATATAATATTTTTGTTGAATGTACAGCAGTAATTCTGAAAATGCCTCATTTCTACAAAACTTTTCCGATAAATAGTGGTGTCAAATCAGTGTAATGTTGTTTTTTTTTGAGTNATCCCATCAATAATGCAAATTAATGATGGGATACAAAGAAACTTATATAATATTTTTGTTGAATGTACAGCAGTAATTCTGAAAATGCCTCATTTCTACAAAACGTTTCCGATAAACAGTGGTGTCAAATCAGTGTAATGTTGCTTTATTTTTTTGAGTACACAACTAACCAAAAAATAATATTACTGTTAATACACCTAATGACCACCTACGTACGTCAAAAAAATTTATACATAAAAACGATTTTTTGTTATATGCCGTACCGTTATTTTTGTGTACATCGACAAAAACATTTGGAATTTTAATTTAGTGAAATTAATCAATGTGTATAGACGAAGCACAAAATTGAAAACTTGTTTTCATTAAATTGTCTAACTTAGATCAGCTTTCTCTTTGTGAAATATCTAACACGACTTGATGAAACATCTTTTAGTTTTGTTTTTAAGTCTTTGAACAGCCATACAGCTTCGAAAGAATTCATCTTATTTATTAGCCAGAGAAAACGCCATCACGAAAAAAAATCAATTAAAGCAAATAAAAGCTGAGGAACTTCTTAAAGTTAACATTAGATCCATGTACCATTCGGCTATTTTCAAAACTCATACATACATAAGTCTACTCTTTGAAATCATACGTAATCCTACAAAAAAAATTAGGTAAAATTTATTTCTGGATTGTACACCAAAAATTTTTGGGTAAATTATGGTATTCATTTTTGTTGCGTGTATACCTATCTCCGATATTGTTAATAGAATATTTTTATTAAGCCAAACTATACAACTTGATTTTTTGTTTTAAGAACGCATAAAATGTTCAAAGGAGCATCCACGTGTGGCGTTAGGTAAAAAAAATTGCCTGATATACACAGTATTTGTACGCAATGAGTACTTGTTTCGATGTTCCGTATTTGTCGGGTTGCAAATCTAATTTCAAGCATACCACAATCCCATAACAGCTCTATTTCCATATACGCAGTAAAATTGACGATTTTTTGTACGTATTTTAAAAAGATTTAAAATTCATGTTCAATTACGAATAATTTTAAACATGAATTTTATAAAAGTAGGTTGTCAGCACAGGTTTATGTAAACTGTTTTTTCTATATTCCAAAACAAAATAGATAGAAGTAACCGTACACTCGCTGATTTTTTATCATTTTATGCTTACTGCAACAACAAAAGTAGAATTATCTGCTGTGAGACAAACAGACAAGTCAGACAATGAGACAGTCTGTCTTACAAGAAGTAACCGTAGACTCGCTGATTTTTTATCATTTTATGCTTACTGCAACAACAAAAGTAGAATTATCTGCTGTGAGACAAACAGACAAGTCAGACAATGAGACAGTCTGTCTTACAAAACTTTATACAACTTTAACTAAGTATAAAAACATTATATAAAACTTAAATATTCTAAAAATGGAAGCAATAATACAATGCTTTGTCTATAGCAAAAGGAAAAGTTGATTTAAGGAAAAGTTTTACCAAGTTCCTTCCCAACTTTTTTATTCTGCTAAAAAAACATTTTTAGTGGGGTGGCGTCGGTCGTGCAGTAAAATCTTTTTAGCTAGCAGTGTTTGCGTAAACTTTTAGCTAGTAGTGTTCCCGATCTCAACCAAAAACTGCAATGACTCTTACCAAACTTGAAAGAAATACATTTAAGCTACAAAACTTAGCTTTCATAAACTTGTGGCCCTTCGTTTACAAATGGGATAATCAGTTCACAAAACTAATATGGAACACTCCCAACTACAAAATTACCATACATATGGTAATGATCAGAGGCATAGTACTTTATGGATTGCTTCATCTTCTAGTCGCAGCAAAATTTGAGTTTTTCTTTCCCACTCAAACCCACTCGTTCATTAACACTTTTGTACTTTTATTGATCTTTTTGTGCTGGTGTGCGTTTGGCTTTACGATTGAACTTTGGACCGATGAGAGTTTTTTGTCTTCTTTTAATGAGCTTCTTCATTTCTCCCCTGATTCTAAAAAAGGTAACTTCCAGGCAACAAATTTTTTATTTCCCTCTCCTAGTATAAATTTCAGTTTTGTTTTTCTACACACCTCAGGTCTTATATCGGTCCGTCGGAGCCGAAACGTTCATCTTAGAGAAACCTTTGGCATTTTAATTCTTCCAATTTCCGCCTCTCTTGCTTTGGCGCTTGCTATTGGTGCTGTGGTGTCCAACCTCGATCTTGGCTATTTTATATCAGAAGCTATCTTTTCACATCCATCACGTAGAAGCCGGATGGAAGATCAGATTTTTATTAACATTCGTTTTCTAGTCTTCTACTATGTCAGTCTAGAGTTTGCTCGCTCAGGTTCCTTTTACTATTCTGTACTGCTTGCGTTACTAGATCGGTGTGAAAATTTGATCAAACTGATGAAAACCAAGATAATGTCCTTTAATGCGTACATTTATTACTACAATGGTCTCCGAATAATTTTCGCTAATATGCAAAGCTCACTTGATAAAGGTGTTTATGTCATTCTTACTGGTTTGTTTTTCATAATGGTTGCCCTCACCTGGACTCTGGTGCGAGTGTCACCTAAAAAAAGTGGCATGATTATGTATGCTACGATGTTAGGCTGCTATCTAGTTATCGCCACCATCCAAATCTTACTTATTCCAATGATTTGCAATGTATTAGTAGAGGCTGAACTTGTTGTAGCTAGACAAAATATTAAAGGAACATTTATTTTTGTACGAACTAAAACAAATACAAGCCGAATAAACAAGTTAAGAGTGCGAGCAATTAGGCCATTGATTCTTATGTATGGTCCGTATTGGCGATTCGGGAAAGAGTTCCTTATTGACTACTTTTGGTTAATTGTGTTGAGATCTTTTGATGCTGTGCTGCTAATTGAGTATTAAAGCAGTTAAGGTTTATATATATACTTGGAATAATAATATAATGCATTAGCCTATTCTAATATTTTAATACATGTTTGACTGACAATCGACGCTTTTAGATAGCTAGAGATACATAGTTCACTGAGTGTCTGGACTTTTTTTCATTCGTCCTGTGACGTAGAGGAGTTCGCTTACGAGGATGGTCCAAGACTCGGGTAACACCGAATTTTACAAAATAATTAATTTTAAATCGGATCAAGGGTGGCGAGTTCACTGGTAACCATTGGAATCGGGAATGTGCAGGTGACGAAGTTTCCCCGTCGTTTGAACCCATACGCCAAAGCTCTTAACTCACTATTTTATGACACAAAAATGAATCATACCGAAATATATAAAAACGTACTGCCTCTGTCACAACAATTAGATTTTTTAAATGTCGTTACCATAACCGTTAAATTTAGCAGGATTAATAGCACATCAAGCACCAGAATAAATCAGGAAGCTTGATGCTTAACAAATTTTCACCATAATGCAAAACTACTCGTATTTAAATGTACAAAATGCTTGCGCACATGTAACGCGCTAGCGTAGTACATCATGCTGGTGTGTAATGTAATGGTGGGAGGTGCGTTGGCGCGCGGATTCAAACGGTCGGGAAAATTTTCTTTCTGCTTATTCGGGATTCTAACGCTTACCAGTGAACACACCACCATCGATTTCATACAAAAACGCTAATTTCGTAAAATTTGAGGTTACCAGAGTCTTAAATGCTCTATTGTATAAATGGGATATAAAATGCAAGCAACTATGTACGTACACTACTATCAGTACTATCACATCATTTATGCAAAATTTTACCTGTTCTGGATTTAACTTACTCTCCAGCCAAACACGGCATATCATACTAACATTTTCTGAATTTGGCCTCCGCGGAGACACATTTGTGGAGACACGCCATCCAGTCCTTTCAAAATAAACAGGATTAACCAAAACTAGTGACAAAGGGTATATAAGCTCATCTGCCATAAAAGATTTAAGGGCTTTTTTGATTCCGATACCTTCCGCCTTATTAGGTTTTGCAAAAAAAGTGACCACTGAGTTAACCACAGCTGCCCAATCCGAGATCTCAGCTCTTATATTAATGTGGTTGTCTATTTTCCCCATGGTGTATCGTTTTCCTTTATACATTTGACTGACCAATCTTCCGTCCTAAATATGCATGAAAATTGAAGTCATACAGGTTGTGTTTAATCTTATAAATATGCGTGCAAAAAAATCATTATTAATGAACTCTAGTTAGAGTTCTAAATGCCTCAAGATTTACTTCACGTATAGAAGATGGATTTCCCGCTTGCCATATTTTATAAGCTGCAGTGTACGGCATCTCCAATCGTATGGCCACAAGAATAGTGCTTGGATCCCCGGGATTCACTGGTTCCCTTGACTGGATCGAAAATATTTCTCGGAGGACAGCTTCAATGGTTGAGCCCACTCTGGCCGTTTGGCAAGCAGTCAGACACTCAACGTTCAACAGAGGAACCATTGTGATTGCATAATCCCTCTAGCTCTGGTCAGTATATATCCTCTTTACAGGAGGAAACATAACAGTGAACGGCAGCACAACTTCAACTTTACCAGACTGCATCGTGTAAATGTTTCACCTGGATAATATACCACCCGTGATTCATCTCCGACGGCTCTGGAATAAAAAAATACGTCAGCACATGTCATTCATTATTCCATACAATATTGAAATGCCATTAGGTGTAAAATGAAATAATCAAGCAACAATTAGGTAAATAATTTACGCGGCATAACTACTACATCCCCCGCAGTGGGCAGCAACGTCATTTAAGTTGAGGTTAATCCCGTCGACTGTATAGAAATCATCACATTGAATGCACCGAGAGCTGCGTTCCAGTTTTTGCTTAAGGTTCCAGTCGATAAGCTTAGGATCGAAAACACTCAGTGGTATGTATCTTCTTTTCAGGTTCACATCATACTCTAGTAAAATTATATATCAAGGGTTATAGTAAAACCATTTGTCAAACTAAATAAATCAATGAAACTTTGTACGTACAGCTTTTTCACAACTTATGTACGTTCAATTGAAATTATCGACTTGTCCATACAAAGACCGCCCATCCGTTTGCAGTGTGTATTGTTCCAATTTCCTTGTGTTTCTTTCCCGGTAATAATCTGCGGTGGCAATATGCCCAGGATTTACGACTTTGACATTTCCATTTATAAAAGCTGTACAGAGAAATATAATGATCAATTCTACTTCGAAGAGTCAAAAATTATTTAAAAAACAATCCTCCGTACCAACCGTATGTAGCGTCTCTAATCCACTTCGGCATAAAACCAACGTATGCTTTCTTTCTTTTTGTCGAAATGTTTGAAGGTATTCAGGTCGTGACACTTGGTTCATTACAAAGTCGGATTGATGCTGGAAAAAACCAAAAACGATATTATCAGTAATTGTACGTACGTATTTGGGTAGGCCGCAGTTTACATTACATTCTTTGTTTCAGACACATGGCTCAGTAAAAACTACTTTGAGGGGTAAGTCCAAAGGTGTAAATAAATGCTCCGGATCACTATAGCAGTTAACTTTAACTTATGAGTTTTATTAATCGAATGTTACTACAATTTACTTAAAGACGAACTTTAGAGATACGAAAAGTTACCATCTCAAATCTGCGGCGACGACTCTCAAGGTCAACAACACACTGTTTCAAAAACACCATCATCGGTCCTTTTTATGACTTTCCTCTTGACCATTAATTGCACTTCTCTAGTCGCGCCGTTTACGTAACAAATACAACTATTTCTTTAGTGACCGCATGACAATGCTGCGGGCTTACAAATTTCAGCTACCAGCACAACTCAAATGAAAAACATACTGCGATTTGTCCCTGCTCCTAGACGCATAAACAACCAATATACATCTCGCTCCGATATCCCTGCTCCTAACTAAATTTACTTTCTAGAACCACTCAAACGCTTTTAAATATAAAAAATATGACAAAGTGAGCATCACATGCTCCAACACTCTTTACAATAGGAAAATTAATTAAAAGTCTTAAACTAATCTGGTTTAACTGTACGGAAATATTTTTACTTGCATGCAAAAATATAAATACCATGCTATTTACTTATCGTGTTTTGTATCATAAAAGGAACGTTAAATCCGGAAAATAAAGCTGGATTGACGGACTTTATAAACAGCATCGAAAACATTTGACAGGCTCTGTGTTCGCTGATCCCGACCAATTTTTCAATATTCTTTCGGAAGTTTCCCGGTTTTGGGAGCAAAAATTTTCCCATTTTATCTCGCTGCTCTCCGGTATCCTGAAAAAACAATGAGTGTGCTTATAATAGTACAACCATGCAGGTACAAAAAATCACTTACACAAAAAAACCGTATTTATAAAGTCAAACTTACCGGTTTTACACTCACTTGTGACCTAGACTGCCCGTCATAAGCAAATGTTACTTGACGCATCAACAGTAGCAGGTGCTCATGGTTATGGTTAATCCATACACAACTCCCATCCATGGATCATTAACATTTGCTCCGCAAAATGTAAATGCACGCAGCTTCCTCCTATGATGAGCAGCCAGGAACACTAAAATGAAGAATATTTATGCATTATATGTCGTGTATAATATTATTATCGCTGATCGTCCAACTGTATACTTTGAAAGAAATATTAGGGCACTAAAGCCATACACAACTCCCATCCATGGATCATTAACATTTGCTCCGCAAAATGTAAATGCACGCAGCTTCCTTCTATGATGAGCAGCCAGGAACACTAAAATGAAGAATATTTATGCATTATATGTCGTGTATAATATTATTATCGCTGATCATCCAACTGTATGCTTTGAAAGAAATATTAGGGCAGCTGTATCTGACGGAAGCTGTCTCACCAACTGCGTTAGTAAATCAGTTGGAAGAATCTTTGTAGGCAAATTGCTTAATAAAACTGCCTCCACAGACATGGACAAACATGTACGTGTGCATGTACATGTTCGTACATGCACACTTTTTGGTAAACGTCCTCACCAACTCTCAGTCAACTAAACTACCACTGCGTCAAACTGATTACTTTTGAAAAAACTTAAGATAAAAGAAGTACGTACAAAATTTTTATAGCGACAGCTGACAGCGTAACATCACTCATTCTGCGAATAAACGGAGATTGACGTAGTCACTAGAATGGCATATTATTTCATCTCAAGAAAGGCAATAAGGTAAAGACACGTATGATTCATATACATTCTGAACGTCGGCAAGTATTTAACGAGTAAAAATGATGCCATTTACTGGTGTGCTGAAGGCGTAAATTCATTTAATTTCTATTATTAGATGAAAAGTTAAAAGTGGTTTGCCCTTTCCCAAAACTATTACTAATAGCAATAAAAAATGATTTTTCATGCAATATTTATAGAATTATACCAGAAGTAGAGTTGATTGAATACTCATGATATATTGAAAATGTAAATAAAATTTCATGACAGCTCACATGTGTGTTTCAGTTGCAAACTATACGATAGGCAATCAGAAGCTTTTTATTCTCCTGACAGGAATATTGGCTCCAGAAACAG
>JAHZMZ010000012.1:0-17830 GCA_027743805.1 Lepidocyrtoides sp. E14
TATAAAAAAATGCAGGAAAATCAAATATGTGAGTTTTAAACATTTTATGTGTTTTAAAGAGTACATATGCAATTGGCATTATTACAAAATGATTGGAACGACTCATCAACTAACTACGTGCATAATTTAAGAAAATATGTAACTTGTTATAGGCATGGGTGGCATTCCTTCACCGTTCGATGTAAGTTGTGTATGGCGTGTAGACAATAATCTTGTCACGAGATAAACTAAATGCAAAAAGTTTATACCCATATTATTATCATTTTGTCACCAGTGCTATCTAATGATTCGCAGTTTAAAGACACTTCCAATGCGTATGCACAAGCATTTTACAAATTCAATGAAAATTGCTCATTTCCTAGAGAATCATCCGTGTGTTCAAAGTGTTCGTCATCCGGGTATAATAAAAAAGAATAATTAAGAATTAATATGATTATATTTGATGGATAAGAACCATGAAATAGTTTTCACTGAAAACTTTATGATGGGAAAATTTAAAGGTCTCAAATCTCATCCTCAGCATGAGCTAGCCTTGAAACAACAATTTGGTCATTCTGGGATGGTTGGTTTTTTCATCAAAGGAGAACTCATAGAAGCTGCCACTTTTCTAGACTCTCTCCAAGTGTTCAAAAAGGCACCATCTCTAGGATCGGACGTGAGCATTGCTAGCATTCCGTGAGTACACAAGAATATGTTCGCGTTCAGTTTACGATAAAAAGTGTAGGTGGGTCTCGTATTCTAATTTTGGCTTCCCGACAATTTTTTTTTCAGAGCCAAAGCAAGTCATTCGTGGTTACCTGAAGAAGAAAGGCTCAAACTTGGAATTACTGAGAATTACATCAGACTTTCTGTAGGTTTGGAAAGTGCTAAAAGTTTGATTCAGGATTTAGATCAAGCCTTGAGAAGAGCAGTGCCTATTTGGATTTAATACTAAAAACTTGCAAAGCAAACGAAAAATATATATATGCTTTTCGAAAAGACGCTTTATTATTTAAGGTTATTTCAATTCTGGGTGGATAGCGGTTATAAAACTTATTTGTGAATGTATGTTGTTGAATGTACCTGATTTAAAGTGCCAAAATGCCTAGTACGAGGCAAGAAGACGATTCAGCAGAATATTTGGTGGCTGCAGGAGATGATGGTAAAATAAATCCAACAATGTGAATGATTTTAAATTTAGAGTGTAGGATTAAACTCAAAACGAATCTATGATTGCATAAATACAATGACTTGCATAACTGCATCAGTTTATTTAAGCATTTCCAACAAATGCGTAGAATGATGATGATGATGATAAGACAGCATAATTAGTTTTCCATTTATAAATGGGATATTTTTATTTTATTTCTACATTTTGCAATAAAACATTGTTAATCCTCTGCCAATAATTTGTCCCAACTAAAAGCACAACTGACGGTAACTACATATATACATAATATACTGTATATCTTAAAGACATGTACATAGTTTATTTTTGTGTACTTCCTACGACTATAGATGCAATAAACCATTGTTAATCCTCTGCCAATAATTTGTCCCAACTAAAAGCACAACTGACGGTAACTACATACCTATATACATAATATACTGTATATCTTTAAGACATGTACATAGTTTATTTTTGTGACTTCCTACGACTACAGCCTAGCTATACATGAGTTGATGTACCACAACAAATCGGGCTACACAACTGGTTAAAAGTTAGTAAAATATACTTAAACATATAGGTATGATATAGTCGCTTTACGATTTATTACGTCTTTTCTTTAGTTTTCTCGGTTTCATGACTCACTACTTGGTCATCTTCAGTATGGCCGTCTGCATCCAACATCGCTTTGTTCAATATAATGGTTTCTATCTCAAGTGGCTCATCTTCCTCTGCACCCTCAATTTTTGTACTTTTGTGGTCCATACAGTGGCAAACAACTAGATCTTCAATTTGAAAAGAATAATAGAAAGGATCGTCTGGATTTTCAATCTCTTCAACCATCTTCAGGGGCTACCTCATTTTTTCTCAATCGAAATAGATTGAAAGAATCATGTCGTCGCTTCACGCTAAAGTTTTCATCTTCACTTGCACTATTGGGACGCGGGTAGGGATTTCGTTCCCCAGCGGCAACTCGAGAAGCAACTATTTTGTCCATTTGATTTTTAAATTTTTTGCGCTCCTTTTGCAGGCGCTGTTGCATGTCTTTTATTACGAGACCTAAAGCTGCTAGAACAGTGTGGACAGGTCTCTGGCAGCGATTGCAGTTTTTTCGGATAACGCTAAAACAAATAGCAGTACTATGTAATGCATACAAGTTTAGTAAACGGTTTTCCAATTTAAGCAGTTTTTTAGATAATGTTTTATGTGACCCTACTATCATGCATGGCGATCCTCCAGCTCGAGAGATGTAACCATCTACCATATCACAATAATAGCCTAGATCTTGAGAGTCTTGCAGGTCCAGTGTCTGCAGTGGACAAGTTAGAGATGAATACAAAAATAACTTCATAGAGGAGTATGATAAAAATAAATCTGCATCACATTACACTGTACTACAAATATTTCAGAGATAACGTACCGAAAAAAGTCCCCCCATTCGACTTAATTAGCGTGTGCGAACTTTACTCATAACAACTGGTAACTCTCTAGTCGTTAAGCCTTATTATCCAGTGGAAGCAGAATCTAATATTCTGGTCACCAACTCCTTCGACTTGATAATCTACTGAGCTTTTATGGTAAAAGTAGGTTTTACAAGCTTTTTTTTGGGTAGTGCCGTTTGGTGATTTTCGGATGCTAAGAATAAATAAATTATGATATACACGTTTTCAGTTTATTTTTTGAAATTTTGTACTACTTTTATTTTAAACACCTAGATTTCATGGTTACTAAACATTGACATACTTCATAGTTCATAATAGCAAGTTTTGAACTATGGGCAAATGGAACAGTTAGTTCAAAGCTCAAGTTTACACTACTTCAGTAAGCAAAACTAAATCGTAAGTAAAAATGCTGCGGCTACAGAAAGAATGATATTAATTTAGTGTGAATTGATTATCTACAAATGCCTACGTGAAATACGAATGATCGCAAGTATTTGTGTTCCGTGGAATCTTAAGTTCCAGGAAACATTTTACTTAATCATGTACACACCTATTTACAGATATGTGCACTCTCACAATGTAATTTTATCACAAGCGTTTATTTTACATTTTTTAACATTTTTACGTGAATAAAGTACATGAGTAATAAATAGAAGAAATTTTATTTAATATTTCCACCCATTCGAATTGTATTAAAACCACAATATATCTGAGCTGGCATCTTTTCCACGTGCCTTCAAACAGTAGGGTTTTGTTTTCTCATCATCATTTAGGTTTGCATTACAAAGCTGGTTGTATTTTCCCGTTGACTCCATTAAAGTCCAGTTATGTAACGCATGATCCATAAATTTGCTTGGTAGAAAATAGTACGCTTCAACTGGATCGTTTTTACAATAATAGCTTTCTTCGTATTCGTCAAGAAATGAAAACATTTGGTTATCGTCTAGTATAGACGGTAAACTGTACGGAGGTACTGTTGAGAGCGTAGACGTTGACCGTGAGTAGTGAAAGTTTCTACCATTAGTGCTTATTGGAAGGCTGATAACTGATGCGTTATCATCAGAACAGATCATCTCAAAGTACTCATTTAAAGGTGTGCATTTTCGTAAAGGTTTCCGCCTTGAGATGCTAGCGTAACGTGATGGGAGAAAACTAGATATTGTATTTAGTTCCATAATCAAGGGAGCCTTTCCAATGGAATCGAAGGCACCTGGATGCATTTCAGTTTTTGCTTTGACATTTTTTATCTCGGAATCGCCATTAAAGGTCGAGTTGAAAGTTGACTCTCCCTTACGACTGACTGACAATTCAAAAATTTCATAATGTAGATTGTTTCCTTTATGTTTAATAACATAAGGCATATTTTTATAGAGGACAATTAATAGTTTCTTTATGCAAATTGCAAACAACGCTCTTACAGTTTTGTTTAGCTTGTATTGTCAAACGAGGTACAGTGTCTGCTTCCATTAATTTTCTAGTAGCGGTTTTTCTTTGAAAGAGTTTCTGAATTAAAATTTTTAAAACGTTTTTCTTTTATTTCATATTTCACGAAAATGGTAAATAAAAATCGAAATAAATTGTTTCTTTTGCAAACAATGAAGCCTTGTATGTACATATTATGAGACGGCAATTTTCATTACACTAAACAATAATCACATACCATTAAAAAAGATCCCATCCTTTAAATTAAGTCATCAAAATTTTTTTCAAGCACAGATCAAGCAAAATATTTTAATTGTACTAATTGCCTGTAAAAATGATGCACAGATGGAGTTTCCAAACTGTGTTTGATACACAGATGGTGATTTTCCATTGGAAATAGCGTCAGTCATGGAGACTCCATCGCATGGGCATTGAACACGCGGTCACTGACTGACAACGACAACATGCTCGTTGAGCAACCCAGTACGAAAAAAAAATTCATTTCTTTCGATATACTATACTGGCCGACCAGTAGCACCAAGTATTTTTTTTACAAAAAGTGAGTTTACTTTCTACTTACGTTTTATTTTGAATTTACTATAAAACTAGCCAATCTGCCACCTTTGCAGATGTCATATATCTTATTTGTAGTAATCCATATTGTTTCTTTCATTACAAGAGTAAATACCAAGAGGAAAAAAGAAACCCAGATATTTTTGTATGAATATTGGAATATTGACTACATGAACCTACAGAGTAGGTAGGGAAGTGGAAAGAATATTGCGTAAATCTCGGCTTTGGATAACAACTACTCATAAAGCTATAGCCAGTCAATGAAGGAAATTAAAATGCCAATCAGTGCTTAAATGAAAGATGTTCATGCATGAAAAATAAGTCTTTGTCAAAAAAAAACAAATGTAATATATTCAAACTAACTCGAGTTTACGCTGCTCGGTCCTAAATTTTGTATAACTGTGACTGATTTCCCTGCATAGCTGGCTAGCTGTGATAAGCATACATTACTACAAGGTACACAATAACATATTACATAATGTGTACGATTCTTTGTATAATAGATAATAAGAAAGCATAAAAACATGAGATAAAGTTGTAGGTGTACACGATTTTCAAAAATTTCAAAAATTTCAAAAATTTCCATTAAAAACTGTAGTCCATTCCATTTTCTTGTCCTGTAAGCGTACCAGCCAGCCACCTAATATTGACTAGATGAGTTGAGTTGGATCATCACACTCATTTTTACTTTTTGTCCTGTTTTCACAGAAAACGCAATATGTATAATTCTCTTTCACATATTGACTTTTTGTTTATCTTTTCTAAGGGCTGCTACCGTCGTACATCATTATTAATAGTCATAACCAATAAAAAATGCCAGGTTTCAGTTTTGCATCTTATTCATCGTGTTCCACCACCATCCTTTCCTGTGACTATTCCAAGAAAGTGGATTACAACGGAGAGTCAAAGCTAACGATGCGCATATTGTTATAGCCTGACATGCATGTCCATTGTACCTAACTTCATTTTATCATAAAGCACACGAGAAAAGAAGATTACATACACACACACACACACAAACCACACAAAAACTTACATGATAGATTCCTTATCTTTCAAAATTCTACGCTGCTACTGCAACTGCTTCCTTCACAAGCTCATAACTTAACTGTAGCGCTCAGAAGCAATTCTGTCTGCTCTCCTCAACTCATCACGAGTATTATCGATAATAAAAAATGATCGGGCTCGGCTGGTGTCTTTCACCCCTCTTCTTCTGGATATTGTTCATGACAGAAAAACACATAAAAATCCGAAAGTTTTCACCAAGAAATTATCCAGAGGGATGATTCTACAATGGTACAAAGTAAGTGGTGTAATAAGTAATCACTGCATCTTTTGTCTACTAAACTATGTGCCTCTCTACTACTCACATCAGATATTATAACTCGGATATATATAATAACTCTTACACTAACCCGACATTTCCATGTTTAAGTTAAACTTGGAAGAAAACTTCAAAAAAACTCAATCGTCACTTGTGAATTTCATTAAAAAAGCATTACATACTTCAATGAGAGGTGTATTTTTTTACAAACTACAATAAATTCTCTTTGTTGCTTCAGATGAACGCTCTAATATATGTAGTCGGAAAGACCATGAAGGACCATCCATGCTTCATTTAGAAATGTAGAATGAGATGTAGCACGCAGCGACTACCTACATATCTAGTCACTAGTTGGCTGAATCATTATGTGTTTAAACTTTAAACGATTTCCTTCATATTTTATGCATGTAGTCTTTGAGGAAAAACGTTGGGAAAATGGAAAAGGTGTACAACATGAAATTAACTTATTTTTGGAAATGTAAAAAAAATAAAACCATTGATGCTTTTGCTCACGCTTTCCTTCTCAGAATTTTCCGTTCAATCTAACGCTTATGGCTCATGTTTTGTAAAACTTTTGAAAGGAATTTTTTTTTCTCTTCATGTTCCTTCTACACCACCACACGTTTGAACAGCCCGAGGCTTCTGGACTCAATCACTTTTCGGTCGTAATTTCCTTTAATTTTTAATGAATCATATTGATTCATTCATTTCCTCAACATAATTTTTATAAACACTTCAACTAGCAGGTCATTTCAATTTTTGACGATCTGCTAAGAAATTGATGCTGAGCAGTCATTTACTAATGATCGCTACTGTCTTTGGCGTGGTTCATAATTACCTCCCTATCCACTACTTCTAACTTGGAACCCGCGCTGATATCTCTTAGAAGTTAGTCAGACAGTAGAATGTTAGATTATTTTCCAAAAAGAAAAAATGCTTTACGTATAAAATGTCTGCATAAATGTTCGCAACGCTTGCCGTCTCTTTCTATTACATTGTTTCTCAAAATAAAATATTGTACCCATTTTATTGTTTGATATTTCTACCAACACCGTATAAAATGAGAAAAAGAATCAGGAAAGAATAATGACGCAGAAGTTTTTATGATAAGGTTTTATTGTTTAACCATGCGGTGTTACCAGTTACCACCACCGCTGCCCAGCTAGGACTTTGAAGCTCGTTCAAAGAATTTTTTATTGTGGCGATGAACAAAAATGCAAAGAACAGCAGCAGCTGGAAACATTTGGTATAAAGATCCTTTGATGCTGTTGTTGTGATACATTTCTACTTCTCTGCGATCATAGGCTATCAATCAATGTAAAACACGTATAATTTTTAACATTTATCGTGGATTCAAAAACTTATTTTTGGTTAATAAGAAAACTGATAACTTGATAAACGCAAATCAATAAATTTTTACAATAGACTGCTGAGCGCTGACTGAATTAGTGGACTGCAAAAGCTGCTGCAGTCCCAGCAACTTGGCCACTGCTACAATAAAGTGGATTAACTTTTAAAACAAATTGAAGCAACATGATGATGCTAACATGCCAAACAAATTTTTACAATGCAATGCAGCAATAAGGTAAGGTACTATGTACACTGTGAATTTCACATCGCATATCCATTATCTTTGGGAAGCCTGCGTATATTTTCTGGATGTAATGCGTGAGTATATATAAAATGTAGGTACCTATAATTTTTAGCATGTATATTAAGATAAAATTAACTTTAGCAAAAAATGAACAATTCCGAGCGCTTATAAAAAGTCACTTCAGTTTCAACGGATTGATTATAATCAACGGGGTGCATTACAAAGCGTTAAAACGTCTTCTTTTTCTTTGATGCATCATACAATATGCTAAGTAGGCATTTTTCTTCATGTTCGTATCTATCATTTAGCTCTACTCCTTCACATTGGAACAATAAAAATATGACTGTCTTTGTATTAGTGTGCATGCTACACTAACTGCATTAGAAACCTACTGTTTCTGATCGCTGACATAATATAGAGGCGTACAAAGGAGTACGAGAAAAGAGTGAGTAAAAATGTATAAAAAATAAAAATAACTTGCCAGGTTAAAGAGCCAGAAGCGGTGGACCCTCCACTATTTGCTTATTTATTTTATGAAACACATTCTGGATCTGATATCGCCAACTTAAAATAACGACATATATAGGGTATCGTATACGTACATTTCTCTTACTTTTTGCTTTCAAAAAGGAATAGTTAAGTGAACATATATTATGCATGTCTAGAGGGACTATTATAGTAGAGATAGATAGATGATATAATAACATGCTTGTTACATGTCAGCTCAAAATACTTTCCCATGGACGATAGAAAAGTGCTTTTATTTTACAGCCATTTTAAATACAAGCATTGAACATGCGTTGTAAAAAATCAAATTTCAAATTTGGATTAGAACCGTCTTTGAAAGCAAGATGCGTTTTCAAGGGATTTTAGAGTTACGTATAAGCATTTATAAGGATATAGATATAATACATTTTACAACATTTATTAACAAATTATGACTTTGACATTGAATCTTTGAAGATTTTATGAAAATAATATTTTGCGATATGGCTTAACCGGGATTTATGGTATTCACTTTTCAACTCCAACCCTTATGCATCTATTGTTAGCGTTTTTGTATTGCCAAATTATGTCTAAGAAAATGTATGGTAAAGCATCAAACAAAGCATTAGTATGACGGCTCAAAATGAGCAAGAGATTTTTTTTAAACACAAGAAGCTTTATTCGTACAACTATGTATTAAAAATATTATTATGCATACACCATTTGACCAAGTTGACACTTGTCACAGACGGTTTATTTTTTTGTAGAATATCATCTTTAGGTGGTCTACAGCCCTACTCTGTCGGCTCATCAACTACTCCTCAAAGAAGTTAATCTCTCGAATTTTTTAAAAACAATAATAAAAAAATAATAAAACAAAATAGGCATCATTACCACCATTCTTGTAAACTTTTGGCTAGAGCGGTCGTATAAATGGAAGCCGCAGTGGCCTTTGGAGATATTTGCCGTCTCATATTTCAAAATGTCAATAAACAATTCCAAAAAAGCGTAATATTATTACTACTACCTCACTTATTTCCTTCAACGGCAAGTGCAAGCTTGAATCACGCACAGAAGAAAACAACCTAATCCAGGTCAATATTTTATTTAGTTGTGGCTTATGCATGCATTGTTTTGATGTATTTACATATGTACATTGTGACAATAGTTTGCATTCATTTGAGTGAGAACCAACTAGATAAATATTACTTAATGCACTATATCGGCTTGTATTTTTTTAATAACTAAACAAAATTATAGTATACTATAATTTTGCTTAGTTATTAGTATTTTTTAGCTGCAGCTTGACAAAAGTGAAATCTTCAAACTGGCCAGAATAATGAATAATGGTCAATTGTCATTGTTTACTTTATTACCTATTCAAAAACCAGAGAGTTTCTGTTTTTAAATCCATGTAAACTCTAATGAAGCTCTAGTGTGACACCATTCTTTGTCTTTCTTTTCCAACATAATAATAGGCATAGATAAAAAAGTACGATATTAAATTCATATTCCAAACAAAATCTTTCCATCATTGCTCAGGTATTGAACAGTTTTGCTACAGTAGTGCAGCACCCTTACCATGCTGATCAAATTTAGTTGTTCCTTCAACCTTCTTGTTACGTTCTCGTTATTTTAAAATTAAAAAGGAAAAAGATATCGCCTCAACTTTATTAATCTAAAACAACCAATGTGTATACGATGTTCAACAGTATCGTAAAAAAAGCATGGTGTATCGTAAAATAGTGAAATAATTTAAGCGTTCATTAACACATCATCACATACCCAAGGAAAGGAATAGAGCCACGTTCAAAATCCAGTATAAAACAATTCTTTTCTACGTACATGGTATATATAATATTATCCAATATTTTTATGGTGAGCGTAATATCATTCAATAAATTCTTTGTAGTCTCTGAAGACATGACGAACGGAGACGGAACATCTAAGATTCGTGTGTGTAAAACATCAGAAAGTCAAGCGATCTCTCTTGTTTTACGTTCCTTCTCCGCAAGCCTACTATCGTAAGTACCTAACCTAACTAATACTTAATAATAATAATAATAAATGCCTCTGTACAAGTTTATATGTTCCATGGATCATAATATGATCATATCCATGAAAATAAGAGCATCGCCAAGAAATTTTATCTTCACTCAAGCGAGTAGAAAAAAGATTCACCCTCATCCCAAGTCAACTGCTGCGTCTTCATCTTCATAATATCATCATCATCATATCTCTAACTTCTCTTTCTTTCTCTGCACAACAACAAAAGTCTGTTCTTTCATCCGACCACGCACACTGACAACAGAACACAGCATCTGCGGTCGGTGAGTCGACGGGCATGGCAGCTACAAAATATTACATGGCTAACACCTCCAAAAACACTAAACTGACATATCAAAGAAATACAGATAATGTGATGTGAGCTTGTGAGAGGAGTGTAATTATTTGTTCCGACGACTTTTCACATGTAACCTCCATTCCACCCCTTGTTCTGTTGGTATCTACAAGTTTGAGAATTCTATCCCTTCCACGCAATTAATACGTAAACTAAATTTTAGCCATTAGAAATGAATTTTTTTAACTCATGAGATGAGCATCACTTGGAAAAAATCATTAAACTTACGAACGCTTGTCAACAACATGCCATGCGTCTCGTAGTGCCCCAAAAAACCTTTTTTATTTACAGTGTACAAAAATGGTGTACAACAGTTTAATAATGAATTAGATAAGCAGCAAAAATGCTTAAAGTGAGCAAGTGTAAGCTGAAAATATAAGTTTAGCGATAACATTGGGTGTCAAAAAGTGACTATGATTCAAAGTGAGAGAAACGGTCGAGGACATCATCACCTGCATGATCCGTTCCTTTCCTCAGGATTCTCACCTTCGCATAATAGTCTTGTGCTGCCTTCTATAATTTCTATAAACGCTTCTAACAATAGCTCTGGTGGCAGTATTTCGTTAAACAATACATCAGAGTGCATTGACTCATCGTCACCTTCGCTGAGAAGTTTAATTCAACAAAACTCGGTTATTGGGAATTGCAGCTCAGTGAAGGCATCTCCGCGAAAAAAGTTAAGTGATACTAGTTCTGCAATGACGTTAAATGATAATCCAGTTTTAACTGCTGCTCTAACCGCTGGAACATCTGAAAATGGAGTGGCATTGATATCTTCAAATTCAGCAGGACAGAGTGGTAACTCAAGCAGTAGCTCAGCGACAAACGGAAGCGGTAATGGAGGTAGCAATACCAATCCGGCCATCCTGGTGGCATGCCAGGAAATAACTCTGGATTAGTCGATGGGGTATCTTTAGGAGCATCACCTGGTTCAGCCCTGTACCATCATCATCATTATCACTCACAATACGAGCCGACGGTGAGTGGGAGTGGCTCGTTGAACGGAAACTACCCTTCTTCGTCCACCAACAATGCTTCCCTTGCAACAGGTGTGCTTGGAGGCTCGTCCTCCTCAACAGCATTAGCAGGAACAACAAGAACAAGCTCAGCAGAAAATCCTCACCATTTTTCCTCAACCCCTCCGATTACTTCTAGTTCACCTGAAATTTCAGCCTCTGCGATTGCTGCTGCATCCATTGGAGTAGGAGTAATCCAAAACAACCCTTATGCATTTGTTAACAACACTAATGGCTCAAATGCCATTGACTCCCCTACTTCATCCTATTCTATTACAACGGGAGCAGCGGGTGGAAGTGGCGGATCAACTTTTGCAGCAGCAGGAATGGCTCTCTTTGATACAACTTCCTACTCTAGCCACTACAGTCCATCACCACATTATCCTCACTTCCCATCTCCCAGTTCTACAACTTCAGTTGTAGCTTCAAGCGTAATTTCGTCTCATTATGTTACCGCAGCCAGCAATTCTCTGCTAGATTTTATGTCTCATAGTACAAACAACAGCAATGCAAATCATCCTCATCATCATCCTCATAACTTTAACTCATCAATTAGCAGCTTGAGTAATAATAATAACAGCAATGGTAACACAAACAACAATTCTAGTCTCACAGCTTATGATTGCGGAAGCACTAGTCCACCTACAGTTGTAGGAGGACTGGCTGGTAGTGGTACTATCGGAATAATTAATGGAAACCCATGGGTTGTTGGGTATTGTAATAATGGTCCAGGTGGACCGTCAACCAGTGCTGCTGAAAATCCATCCACACCTTCACCACATTACTATAACCGTACCAATGGAAGTCCTTTGGATGATAAAATCACACAGCAGCACAATCAAAATAATACTACGCTACTTCAACAAGGGAGCTCATCTTGTGTCCGCTCATGTAATAGAATACTGTAATGATCCTCTCATATTGACTGGTAACGGGATAAATGTACTACATGATGATGGAGGAACTTCAGGTAACTAAATGTAAGCATTTAAATTACTTTGCTTTTTGCAACAAAATACAAATATGCTCAATAGAAAAATCGCTCATGTAGTGGACAATACGGTTGGCAATTGATTTTCCCCCATAAATTTTAGCATTTTATTACTAATACCTATATAAAAACATGTAGCAATGAAAAAGCCTTTTTGGGCCTGTCTGGTCAATGAAAAATAGTTGGTGGTGACAGACAGCGATTACCTTTGGTCAGGTTCATCAGCCAGATATATTTTTCCATTCTCCTGGCAAGTGTGAGCTTGAGCTTTTAATGGTAGCATATTTTTTTGGAGTATTTTTTTGTCTAGTCTGTCAGGAATTTTTCTCCCATATTTAAAAGTTTAAAAACCTATATACCTAGGTACTCAACAATTTATAAGCTGTTAAAGACACAGGCTGCAGGGTACGGCAGAGATGAAAAAGAGATCTTTCATGTGTACATGCAACCTCTTATGCACTGCCTGCACCATTGTGCTCATGGTTAGTGTCTATATTTTTATGAATTTAATGCGCAGTCTGAAACCAATTGAGAGGGTACGTTGGTAAGTATTAATAAAATGGTTCAGAATAGCGGTTGTCACTGTCAAAAAGACATACTGCTGTAAGATCATTTTACAATTTTTTTATCATGTTTTACCTACACATCACGTGGTACACGTCAAAAACTTGCATTTTGTTGTAATACTTCGCTTTTGGTAGTGGGGATGGGAAATTTGGACCGGAACGATTATTTATTAAATAAGAAATATGTTTTGTACAAAATATGTCGTTAGGAATATATATAATGGTAATGAATGAAATGAAAAGACAGTAAAAAGATAGGCAAACTGGCATACATTTTGTTAAATGATAAGAAAACGTATTGCTTAAAAATAAAAGAAAGGCTCTCAATCTCAAGCTCATATTCTCAGTGTTCTTCTGCCTCATGCTTGACTCTTGACTACGTTTTCATTCGCTTTGGCTGTATTTGTCATTCATTACCTTTGGCTCTGAATGTATAAAAACAAACAAAATATATTTTTGACACATTATCTATGTAAAAGTATTTTTTTACAAAATTACATAGAGTTTAAGCCGACACACTGTCAAGGTGGTCTCGCGTGCTTATCTTTCTTTCACATGACTTCCCTGATCTAGTTTTAGTGGCAATAATGTCCACTACAAACATCTTAAATCTTAATCCGATGATTAAATTGTTGAAATCGTGCCCGCCGACAAACACTTATAATATATTTAAATGATGTTGCTCATATTTTGTCAATTTGTGGGGCTAGACAAAAGTCTAAAAAATGATGGTTTGCTTAAATTTTCTAAAGCAATTTATGCATATGAGATTGGTGTGTGTATTGTAATTTTAGTTCCCTTTCTTTCCGTTTACTTCATTATTTCCAGGATTTAAAGTAACTTGTGGGTGGTCCTTACTTGATTGCAGAGTTCGTTATGCCATTAAATTTGTATATAATGCGTATGTACTCATTATTGTCGTTACAAAAATCAGTAACGACACATTGGAGAGACCTTACAAATGAACCATTTGCAGAAGCATCCCCAGCATTATGCATCATCACTACTTATGCTCTTTTTTTACCTTGATTTGTATTGCTTGCTTACTAATGGAGCGGAAAATAGCACGCATAATGAAAATATGAATTTTTATTCTTCCATAGGATTCCAACCTGTGGCGATGGGTCATTTGCACCGTGCGTTAATGCAACCAAAACAAGAGATTGTCGAGGACCATGATCAGCAATGATGCAGTAAATTTTCTAATGAAATTGAGACTATATATATAAGAACTAAGCAGAATTTTTTAAAAATAAAGAATAAATATACGCAGACCATTCGTGCAATTTGTTTTTCATGCTATCAACAAGTAGGAAAAGATATTTCTTTGCAATGTATATAACAGTTATAAATCAAATTTTTTAATGGTCAAATTTACTTCAACATTGTTTTTCTTGTAAAATGGCAAATGTGTTGGTCATGAATCATGATTCTAGAAGCCAGTTAAAAAATCATTGGCATAGGTTTTTTTTGTAATTCAATCGTGCTGTTGCAGTCAAAGGGTTTGTACTTTTTCCTTTATTTGAGTCAGAAAACCATTTCAAAACTGTAATTCGTTGTAAATAATCATTATTGTAAGGATTAGTACAGTAAAAGCTTTTACGGTATTCGTTAAAATATTCCCATGCATCAAAAGTCTGCAACTTGTTTGGGTATCAACCTGTAACTTATACGTAATATTGTCAGAAAATAACATTGTGTAGATGCGTGGTCCAGTAATTACATTACACCACAGACAAGTACTTTAATGTAAGTTCGCCGTTATCAAATAAAATAGCATAAAACTGCTTTTAATTGTAATATTTAATAGGTAAGTCCATGCAAAAATGCAAACATGAGATGCTGACCCCGTCGGCAATATAATGTGCGTACACATCTAGATGTATTGCTTTCAGCATTCAAATTTCAAGTGGTGACACATTCTAGTTTTCCTAATTGAAAAATAAAATAGCTTTTTTTTTTATTTAAAACCTTACGTTACATTTAGTAATAGTAATATTCTATAATTTTCATACAGTCAAAAAATATTAAAACTACTAATAAATATTTGCGAGTATAGATAATAAATGCCTGTTTAGTAGTAGTATAGATATCACGAATAATATCCTTGAACCAAAGCTTTAAATATGATTTACGAATTCATAATTTTAAGTAAATAAAAGTATAAGTTGACAAGCAAGATAAAGCTAAAAGCGTAATATAAAAACATATGTAAAATTGGTGTTACACGAAATAACAGGATGCACAAAACAAAATGGTTCATCAAACTCTTAATGATGCTAAAATAAATTCACCTGCTATAATCATGATGAATAAATTGATTTTTAAATTCTTAACGAATGCCAACTTTAAAATATTTGTTGAATACATGCACGAATAGTGTGAGACATCAGCTCAAGATTTAAAGCAAATCAAAAATCAGTTACTGCTTAAAAGTAGTTTATCATTCTCATTACTTATTTTTTGTACTGGATGCCAGGCCAGCATTGTAGATAAATTAAAGAATCAATGACTTATACCGTATTCTCTCTAATTATTGGGGGGCTAAAACGCGCAAATTGGACTTTGAGAAGACGCTATAAAGAGAGAGGGGTTATAATGGGAGAGGGGCTAAAAACTGAAATTTGGTAAATATACTTCAACTACAAGCTGCGAACATCAGTTTTATTAGAATATTTTAGATTAAATGTACAAAAATTAATTATTATGTACAACAACACTCAATATTTCCAATAGTGCATTCGATTTGTTTGAAAATCAATCATGTTGCACATACGACCTATCATACTAAACAGATCATCCTTTTCGTTGCTCTTCACTCTTTGTTCGTATTTTTATAGAGGCCTATAATAAGAGGGGCTAAAATTTGATTTTTCCGCTCCCGATAGGAGCTGTAATAAGAAGAGAGCTACAATATGACAGGCACTATATTTAGCGAGAATACGGTATGCATACTTTCACTTGCATGCAAAGTTTAAAAATGACTTTTAAAAAGTTGTTGTTAGCTCTTTTTACTTAAATGTGACTTGTATCATGTTTTTCAATGGAATAAAGTGGAGATTCCATTTATTTTAGCGTTGCACTCCAAGATATTGTAAATTCCGAAGTTCATTGACGTCAAAGACTGCGCAAATTGTTTTCTCTGGTGGAAAAAAGTTGTCGCTTCTCATATTCATAAGAAGAGAGCTACAATATGACAGGCACTATATTTAGCGAGAATACGGTATGCATACTTTCACTTGCATGCAAAGTTTAAAAATGACTTCTAAAAAGTTGTTGTTAGCTCTTTTCACTTAAATGTGACTTGTATCATGTTTTTCAACGGATTAAAGTGGAGATTCCATTTATTTTAGCGTTGCACTCCAAGATATTGTAAATTCCGAAGTTCATTGACGTCAAACACTGCGCAAATTGTTTTCTCTGGTGGAAAAAAGGTGTCGCTTCTCATATTCAGTAGTGGCACCCTTAAGACGTACATATGTGGCTGTACAGTTAGACTTTACCCATATGCGGCTGAACTATGGAGGTTCATTTATAACACCCTGTACATCCATTGTGGTATGAACACATGCATGGGTTTATTGACTAATTCGTTCGTATAGATAACTTATTTTTGTTGTGGGTTTTCTTGATTTCAGAAATGTTTAATTCCCTCATTATAATTGTGGTAAAAGGTAAAAATAACCCAAACCTAACGGTTATAATGCATAAGTTTACGTTAGCATGCGTTACGTTCCTTTCTTTGAACCTTTTCAACTGCATGTTGACCGTTCCAGAAAATCCCTTTTTCCTTCTCCCGCTGGTAATTTTGGACTGGAAATTTCGATTTAAAGTACAGTACCAATGAGTACAACTTCAAAATCAAGATAATTTTGGTATAAATGCTATCGACATCGAAAAATATTTTATATATGCTTCGCATTACTTGTTAGTATTTTCGAATCACATTAAAGGGGGTATGTAACTTGCTGAAAAATCATTCCAGTTTAACCTTCCTTGAGTAAAGTCATTTTCAGCAGAAAATTGAGCACTTAAAAATTTTTCGTGACATTAATTAAAATTCACATTTTTACCAAATCAAAATGGAGCTCAGATCTTTTGCCATCGTAGCTGTGCTTCTCATTGTTGTCACACTTCTTATCGCACCCTCAAGCCGCTCACCGATATCGACTCCGACTGCAAGAGGTGTGTAACACTCATCCACGTCACGTTCATTTCACTTAATATTTTGTTTGCAAAATGTTTAACTGATATTTTGTACACGACATTACCACTAAGAATTTTGTTTTCGTTATTTAGAGGAGAGACTTAACCTTGTGGAGGGCCTGCCTTACTGGGTTGAAGCCAAGTCTATGGACGATACAAAACCGAAAAGACAGGGACGATTCTATGGAGTTGGTTATCCATATTATGGAGGTGGATTTGGAGGAGCCTCAGCTTCTGCTTCAGCATCGGCTTCTGCAAGTGCTGGTGGAATGGGAAAGTGAGATCAAATAATATTTAAAAAGCATGTAAAATGTCATTATTCAAATGTCAAAAGCCATGCTGTGAACACGACATTCTAATTACTTTTCACATTGTTTTCTCTTTTACAGGGGGTATGAAGGTGGTTACCCACACGGTTTTTACGGCTGAAACTGTACGAAATGCTAGTTAAGAATATGTTTTTCACAATTTACTTATTTAATCATATCCATTTTGACTGAATTACGGTTTTTTAAATTAAATTTTAATTAATAAATTCATACAAAACCAAACTTTTTTAAATTTTCAATGTACTTAATTGTTTCTAAAAATCAAAACAGAAACATACACACTGTCTTGCTACATTACTTTCACTTAATGATGCCATACAGCATAATTTAAGA